>AWUE01020726.1:0-72885 GCA_001974825.2 Corchorus olitorius | reverse complement strand
ATGGCCCTAAACCCAGCAAACCCGAGACCCGAATGACCTGAACCAAAATGAGCCGAAACCCGAATGACCCGAGAAAATTACCTAACACATTTGACCTGGTCCAAGATGACTCGAACCTGAAACCCGTCCAACCCGCCCAATTGACTTTTTTTTTTTTTTGCATCAACTCCTATAACTTTATAAGTCAAAGGAAGTAATTGTATGTTACTTTTCTTTTTATACACTCCAATACATTAAACTACCAATACATACAATTCAAAAATAGAAAAAATCAATCACAATAATTAAATTTTAAATAAATTTTTAACTTAATTAGTTTTAAAAAATATGAATAATTAATTATTAGGCACCTTCTTTTAACTTTTAAACTTGATAATAATACTTTTATTAGTTTAAATTATAATTGAAATGGGTCCAAACTCCAAACCTACCAAAAAGTCTCCAATTTTTTAAAATTAAAATGGTAAAAATAAATATTTATAAAAAATATTGAATTTAATTAAATAAAAATAGAGTTTTTAGTAGAATAACTGTAAAAGTTTATTTCTAAAAAAAATTGTAAAATTTAAACAATTTTATTTCAGGAATATTTTTAAAAATTGTAATATATCTAAGTTTTTTAATTAAATTAGTAAAATGGTAAAAATAAAGTAGGTATAAGGATATTAGATTTAATTAAATAAAAAATAGAGTTTTTATTTGAATAAAACTATAAAAGTATATTTGAAAATTCTAATATATAAAAGTAAAAATTAAATAGTTATAAGGATATTAGATTTAATTAAATAAAAATAGAGTTTTTAGTTGAGTAAAACTATGAAAGTTTAAACAATGACATTTAAGAAATATATTCGAAAAATAAGGGTATAATGAACAAATATATTCGAAAAATAAGAATATAATAGGTGATTCAAAAGTTTTACAAAACTCGTACTTTTATATATAGTATAGATATATTCATATTATTATTCATATATATATATATTATATAATAACATAGGAACCGCTAAATTAATTTAAACCACAAATTTCAGGTTTTCAATTCTTTATTCTTTTACTACATGAAAATTTGTGACGAATTGAATAATTTATTTATTACCCAAAACTAAAGATCCAATGCTCCATTAAGAAATCACTTGGTTTGTTGATCTTTTTAAGTGAAAAAAAATGCAGATTTAAACTAAGAAAAGAAGAAATGATTATATTTGATGCTTTGCAATAGAAAGGAGAAATAATTAAGAAAAAAAGAAAAGCATGGCTTTTGTCTAATTTTGGTCCCAAGTCTCCATAAAATGATGAGGGTGTGGCCAATTAGACAGATCCATGAAGATGTGTTCCAAGCTAGCACTAGGCAATTAAAATATCTTGTCTCAGCAAACTTAAAAAAACAAGGGATGCCATGGGCTTTGGCCACTAATGTTAATCATTCTACTCACTTGGGACCTGCAATGTTGGAAAGGCCCCATTTTTGCTTTACTAAGCAATACTAAATAAGTCCCCATGAACAATTTGTTTACTATACCATGAATGCTCCAACTCCAAGAACTCATTTCCTTTTGTTGGGTTTCAATATGGAAGATATATATGAGTTAAAGATGATTCCTTATGCAATCTCTATATTTTATCATATATATTTGTCATAACTTAATTTTTTATATACTTCAAGATTGTCCGAATTTGAATCTTAATTACCGAAATAAATAAAATTAACATTTTATCAACAGGTAAATCGACAACAAAAACAAAGATCATAAAATACACCTTGCAAGGCTTGAATCCAAACCTCCCAAAGTTGTCTAAATTTTTTTAAAATCATAGAAGGAAAAGATGCTACAAATACCAAAGTATTATTAATGCATTAAAACAGGAAAGATGGATAGATGCAAATACTAAGTTTAAGAGGAAAGTGGTTGAGAAAACTCCCAATCCCAAAAGCCAAAACAACACCAAACTGAAGAAAAACAAAAGGAGTTATTGTTTAGCATACTTCATTTTCTTTGTGTGGCCATCAGTTTTCAAGACCCACTTCAAATTGATGGCTTACCCAACACTTGGGCTTTTGTGGGCACAGCCTGAATCCATTCCCATGTCCAGTAAAGCAGTATAAATTTTCAGGCTTTCATTCATCCCTTTTCAAGGCATGGCAAAATCATATGAATGGGTACTAGTATTTTCCAACATGTGCATTAATTATTCAATACATCACATAAAACAATTTATTATTATTATTATTATCATCATAGTAAAAGAAGGAAAGTTGTACTCATTCAACTTATTATGCCTTTCCAGTTGTGCAGAATTTTATTGATAAACATCTTAATCAGAATTAAAATGGGCATGTATACTTCAATACTAAAATCACCATCAATAATAATTGAGATTATCATAATTTAAGTGGTTCTGAAAGCTAAAACAAGAAACCCAATGCTCAACATTTCACAAATTCATTACTATCTAAAAGTTTTTAATATGCTAATTGAATTGTCTAAAGTGGGTTTGAACACTTCCCTTTGAAAATTGATTAGTCAAATACCCAAATATTGCTTAGGAATTAAGTATTTTCCACCTTTGTTTGTATATATCTTTCAATTTCCCTTTTAGAACTTTCTAGTTTCTATTTCTATAATGTTCTTTCATTTGGATTCACTGGAGAGCTGTTGAAAATCAAACAATAGATAAGACTTGAAATGACATTGTAAATTTTGTTTATTTGGAACTTGGATTGGAAGCATAAAAAATTTCAACTTTAAAATTTGGAAGGAGTAAGACAAACAAGCATTATGGCCAAAAAAAAGACAAATAAGTATTACTAGTAATTAGTCAACTACCTAACTTTTGTTTTTCACAATGTATTAAGAATCATTTTTGTGTAAATTCAATAATTCATGCAACTTTGCAAGTATCTCGCCAAATATGTCAGCTTCAATTCATCTGCCATTAGTATACTCTTCCTTGAGCTGTCAGTCACTGACTAGTTCTCAATTAATCTTTCGTTTAAGGTACCCTCTCTCAACCAACTTATTAGAACCCAAAAAATTGAAAATGAAAAAACAAGTGAAAAAAAGAAAGAAAGAAAACTAAAGAGAATCTAAATAGTAAATTACATTAGTAAACTTTCAATAACTTGAATGGTTCAAGTGGTTTGACACTTGTTTCCCTTAAGCAAGATCTCGGGTTCGAGTCTTGTGAATAGAGAAAACCATTATTGGAAAAGCTTTATCTATAATGAGACAACCCGACTCGAACAAGACCAAAAAAAATATCTCGAATGAATGAAGGGTTAGTTTATTATGATTTTAAAAAAAGTGCTTTCTAAAAAATACATACATTACATTCTTACTCTTAGTCTTTAGCAAATAATAATGATCAAAATTCAAAAGTTGAAATTAAACGGAAGAAGATCTTGATTTCAAAACTCCTTATTCTTATAAAAAATAAATAATATTTCTCTTATTCTCTATTTCTTGCGAAAAAAAATCCAAAATTCAATAGGCTTCAAATGTTTAATTATTCCTTGTGAAACATATGGATAAAATTTCATTTTCTAAATTCCAATCAAGAATTCTAAAAGTAAAATTAAAAGAAAAATCCAGTCAACCATCTAAAATAAATAAGCATACAAAATGCAAAAAGTTCACAAAATACAAAGATTTAAAAACAAGCAATTTTTTTGGAGATTAAATTCTATTAGGATTATCCTAAAAATGGGTGGTTTTAGGATTCCACTAAGATGGTGCCACCTAATCAAATTTGAATCATCATCAAATCTTAATTTACACCCTACCACACCTAATTAAATTTTTATTAATTACCTAACCTTATCTTTTTTTTTTTTTGAGACATAACCTCATCTTAACCTTAGCTAAAAATCTCACGACTTAATTTGGGTTTGTTCTAAACTAATCAAATTAATTTGCCACTATTAAAGAAAAAAAAACTATTTCACATTCAAAACCAATGTTAACGTGAAAAATAAAAAGTCATATTATAAGGTAAAAATAATAATAAAATTTATTAAAAAAGTCATGGTGCAAGTAAAAAAAAAATAAGCAAGTTAAAAATAAATTTTTTTAAAAAAAATTATTCAATTTTAACTAAGGTTAAGATGAGGTTAAGTAATTAATAAAAATTTAATTAGGTGTGTTAGGGTGTAAATTAGGATTTGATGATGATTCAAATTTGATTAAATTTATTAGGTGACACCATCTTGGGCCTAGTTTGGCATTGCGTTTGGAGATAAAAAAAGCTGCTTTTGAACCCAAACGCAATACCAAATAAATCCCGGTTTGTGTCAAAAGCTGATTTTGAACGCAAAAGCCAAGCCAACCCGAGAAGCTAATCCTTAGGTGATTTTGCGTTTCAAAAGTGCTTTTGGAGATTAAATGACTAAAATCCCCTAATTAATTTTCGCTTTCCTTTTTAACTAACATAGCTTTTTTTTAGACATTTTATCCTTCAACCCCATTTTTTCACAGCAATACCAAACATTATTTATATTTTTCTATCACAATTTAAAAAAACACTTTTCAAAAACACTTTTTCCAAACCAAACTTCTTCAAACTGCAACCTCAATGCCAAATTAAGTCTCAGAGAAATCCTAAAACCACCCCTTTTTAGGATGATCCTAATAGAATTAACACTCAATTTTTTGTTTATACAAAATTAAAAATTTTAAACCAAACAAAGACAAATCCCTAAAAATCGAATCCCAAATCCGAATCACCAAAGCCAGAGATTACAACAATTTTTTTTTTGGCAATAGATTACAACAAATTAAAGAGCGAAAATGATTGAAAATGTAAACACAAAAAACATAAAAAACACACGCGGAAGCTGATTCAGCACCTAAATGAAAAAACCTAAAAAAGAAAAAACCTAACGGTCCTCGCGTTGAATTTAATTTCCCCCTTTTCACCATATTTTTTTTCGTTTTCATTTTTGCTTTCCCTTTTCTTACTCATTTTCCTTGCTTCCAAACACAGCCTTTCCTTTTAGTTCCTTCTATTCTTTAACTTTCCACTCCTTCACATTATTTGATTATTTAATCTTTCTTCGCCTGTTTATTTTCCACTTTATCAATAAGATGATCTTCGTTTTGGCAGTGATAGACTGTTGGCATGAAAAAGAGAAAATCGAGAAAAAAGAATGATTCATTCGGTTGAGAGATTCATTTGATTCCATTTGATTCGATTTGTCAGTTTTGAATTTGGCGGAACAAGCAAAAAAAAAATTAAAAATAAAGATGAACAGGCAGGTGACGGTTCGTGACTTGGTGGAGGAAGCCAAGAAGCGACTTGTGATTTTAGCTATATGTGTCGTCGGATTGTCATATCTCATGTCACGTTAAGTTCTCAAATCCTCCTTTCTTTGTTTTTGATCTAATTTCTACCGAATTCATTATATAACTATTGTTGTAGCTCTTCAATGGTTTTTCTTGATCTTCGAGTTAATTGTGATGAATGCTTTTCTTTAGTTGCTTGCTATTGAGAGTTCGGTTAGGGTTTTGACTGTGTTCAATTAGTGGTTTAAAGAAAATTCCTGTGCAATTTTGATTTTAGTGAGTTTAACTTCTTAAGTTACCTAAATTACAATATTTAGGATAAAATTGGATTGGTTATAGTTTGTATAGCTTGCTAGCTGCTGGTTCTAGACTGGAAAAAATTAGGCTATTTGGAATTCTTTTGCATTCCAATTTCGGTTGGCATTTGGATTTGGAGCTGTGAGTTCTCATAACTGCGATTCTCTATTCTGTCATAGTTTATAGTTTAGTCAGTCTTGAAGTTGACTGTCAAGCTGTTAAAGGTGGATCTTTCCTAGATCTTAGGAGTTCTAGGAGAAGCTTTTGGCAATTCTTATATGCCGGGATTTTAATAAAAGTCCATTCAATATTTCTTTTGTTGGCATCTCTTTTATTAGTTCATTGCAGGGTTGAATCACTAGGCTTACTCGAGGTCTTCCTTTTATTAAAAAATAAAAAACCCGTGAGGGAACTTGTTTTCATTTTGTTGCGTCTTTTCTGGTTGCAAACACTAAATGTTTAACTACAGTCCGGGTCAAGCAGTTCCTTGAAACAAGTTTTTTTTTTTAGATTAACTTGCCCATGTGATTAAAATAGTTGAAGTTCATGTTGCTTAACTTTTGTTAGTTAAGGTGATAATGTAGTTTAACTTTTAGTAAGCTCAGATACAGCACGGGTTTGTTTTCTTTGGTACTTACTGCCTGCAATGTAGTGTACTGCTCACTTGATGCTGCTGCTTCAGATAAAATGTTAGTATTTGTTCTACATAATTTCACAATGAGGAGAATTTGTTAGGAATAGTCTGTGATTGCTACTTGATGTAATGCAGTCAGTGGATTCTTTCATATTAAGAGGTGTATGATTCAGAATAATTCTTACAGCTCTGTTCTGTTTCAGTTTTTTGGAGTATTAATCTGTTTATATAAAGACAAGGTGTATGATTTAGAATAATTCTTACAACTATGTTCTGTTTCAGTTTTTTGGAGTATTAATCTGTTTATATTACTTTTACAGTCTCTAGTGACCAAGTCAAAATTGTAATCTAGGGAGGATATAGCCTTACACATTACACAATTATTACGTGAAATAATTCATGTAACTGACATCAATTACAATGTAATCATAAATGGCAAATATATCAAGGTCTTACCTTAAATTTTGCTAAAACTGGACTTGACTTTAAGACTTATTAATTTCATTTACGTGGTTACTATTGATAGTTTGCAACATTTGAACTTGGTACTTACTCATTTTCTGTTACTTGTATCAGTGACAAGCTCTTCAGTTTTGGTTAATTTGCCTGCTGCTGCCTCCTTAGTCATTCTCCTCCGGTACTTTTCACTAGATTATGAAATGCGGAAGAAAGCTGCTGTATACAGCAGCAAACCTGCATCTACAAATACGTCAACTGCTAAGCAACCACCAGAAAGTCTTAAAGTTGTTCAGCGGTCTGATTGGAGAAGAAAAGTAAAGTCTCCTGTTGTTGAGGATGCAGTAGATCACTTCACACGGCATCTGATTTCAGAGTGGGTCACTGATCTATGGTATTCTCGTTTAACACCTGATAAGGAAGGTCCAGAAGAACTGGTGCAGATCATGAATGGTGTTCTTGGGGAGTTTTCAGACCGCATGAGAAATATAAATCTCATTGAGTTACTCACAAGGTATAAGTTCATGTAATCACTTCCTGTTTCATAATTTATTTTTAAGACAGATTAAGAGGAACTAATCTACTTCTAGGATGATGCAGGGACCTTATTAATCTCATCTGTTCACACTTGGAGCTTTTTCGTCTCAATTTAGCAAAAATTGAAAAGCAGAAATCTGAACCACTGACTATTGAATATCGAGATACTGAAATACGGCGTGTCCTGGCTGCGGAAGGCAAACTGCACCCAGCTTTATTCTCTGCTGAAGCCGAGCATAAGGTTGCTAAGTTTTTATTCTGACCTCCTGCTTATGCCAAAGTAGTTAATCAATCCTAACATTCCTGTCAGACTCTACTAGTCCTTGATTATTTAGGTTGCATTAACAGTACTTTGTGCCCTGTTTTTTTCAGGTCTTGCAACATTTGATGGATGGCCTCATTTCTATCACATTCAGGCCAGAAGATCTCCAGTGCTCTTTCTTTCGTTATATTGTCAGGGAGCTTCTGGCTTGTGCAGTAATGCGGCCAGTCTTAAACTTGGTGAATCCAAGGTGATTTTTCTATTCTGCTAGACCTTTTTTTTTGGCCAGCTATTCTGCTAGACTTCATTCATTATGCTGTTACTGTTCTTGATCACCTTCATTTTTTGGTGGCAGATTTGTAAATGAGAGGATTGAATCTGCTGTTATTTCTATGACAAAGGCTAAAGGAGGATTTAGTGCTGTGCAAGATTCATCTGAATGCAAACCAAATGGATCTCCAAGAATCTCATCTGATCATTTTTCTAAGTTTATCGATCCTTCTGTTACTGGTGTTGAACTTGTGCAGTTAAAAACTGATCAATCCAAAGCTCTAGGAGGTTCTGCTGCAATGGATAACCTAAATGGAACACATCTTTCAAAAGACCCATTGCTTTCAATGGATACTCGATCTTCTCGTTCATGGAGCTCTGTGCCCTTGAACTCCCAGACTGGTGCTGAAAGAGTTATTGAACGACATCGTTCAGGAGGAGAATGGGGTGATATGTTGGATCTCATTTCACGAAGAAAAACCGAGGCTCTTGCTCCAGAAAATTTTGACAACATGTGGACAAAAGGGATAAACTACAAAAAGAAAGAAGGTGAAAAACGATTAATTGAGCAAGTTCCACAGCATACTTCTGCTGTTGATCAATCAAAAGCAATATCTAAGACCAGAGAGAAGTATCCAACAAAGCTTAACTCGTCTGAAAGTCGTGGTGCTCAATCTGCATCAATTGATCCGCGCAAAATAGAAAAATCATTCCCGCATGAACCCAGGAATGCATCGTACTGCTCTTCAGTTGTATCTTATCAAGAAGATGATGAACACAGCCTTGTTGATTTGGAGGAGGTTGAATCAGAGAGTAGTGATTCTTTTACCGAAGAGGAAACAGGAAATGTAACAGGTCTTGGTTCTCCTGGAACTAAAGTTTGGGATGGTAAGAGTAACAGAAATCTTACTGTTTCTCAAATTCATCATCCACTTGAAAATCCTGAGGGCTATGCAAAGAAGGCTGGTGGAAAGCATGTTCAATATCAAAGATTAACTAGAACTCCATCAAGTAGGAAAAGATCTAGATTGACCAGCCAGAAGTTGCCTGTCTGGCAAGAGGTTGAGAGAACAAGCTTCTTATCCGGTGACGGACAGGACATACTTAATTTGCCAAGTGGACATGGAAAAGCTGATGATTCCAGTGATGATTCTGAGACTGAATTCTTTGGTAGAATTTACAGCGGAGAATCCGCTTCTTCGTCAACTGCTTCTATGTCTCTTTCAGAAACCCGTAGTTTAACTGCTAATTCCTTGCAAAATTCGTTGGGGGTGGATTCCTTCTTTAAATTGAGATGTGAGGTACTTAATTATGATAGGATAGATACTTCTTGTCATCATGCTATAAATTTGTTTTCTGGTACTCTGTTTGCATAGTTACTGCAAGATGATTCTTTTTGCAGGTTTTGGGTGCAAATATTGTGAAGAGTGGTTCTAAAACTTTTGCAGTTTATTCCATATCAGTTACAGATGTAAATAACAATCATAGTTGGTCAATCAAGAGAAGGTGCGTAGAGTGTGCTATTAACTTTCTGGTCGTCCTTCCATGATGCATTCTGTTGCATTTGTTTTGCATAAGCATCTTGGTGATCAAAGCAAATTGTCAATTATGTTCTATTATATATTTTTTCTTTGAGAAACCATTTTTTCTTATCATCACCACTTTCAGTGTTTCTAAACTGTTTGGTCCTTTTCCTTTAGATTCCGACATTTTGAGGAGCTGCATCAGCGCCTTAAACAATTTCCAGAGTACAAACTTCACTTGCCACCAAAGCATTTTCTGTCAACAGGTTTAGATATTCATGTAATACGAGAACGCTGTACATTGCTTGACGGATATCTAAAGGTTAAACACCTGAATTCATCTATTTTTGTTCCTCTCTGTGGCATATTTGTTGAATCGAAGTTATTCAAATTGATGATTTACTTCTACTATGAGACTTTTTTTCAAAAAAGGGAAAAAGTTGTTGAATTGTTTGATTGCTACACAAATCTTCCTGTAATAACTTAGACCTGTATCTAAAGTGCCAATATGAGATCTATCTGTAGTTTACTTATGAGAAATAACTGCAGTAATTGTAGTTATAGTTTTCTTTCTATTTTATGTGAATTATTAATATTGTTACTTCTTCAGAAGCTCCTGCAAATTCCTACTATTTCAGGATCAATTGATGTTTGGGACTTCCTAAGTGTTGATTCCCAGGTGGGCTTCCATTGTCCTTTGCTATGGAAAGAGAGCTGTTCTTTTCATCTTTTCTTTCAGATTTCGGTCCTTTGATGCACAGTATCTTATTATATGCATTTCTTATTGCAGACATATATATTCTCAAATTCTTTTTCTATCGTCGAAACATTGTCAGGTGATTCTGGGTTAATTCAGTAGATGGATGGCAATTGTCTGCCTTTTCTCTTTCTGAACCTGTTTTTGACTGATTTCATATGTTGTGTTGCTTGGGAACTTTCAGTTGACCTTGATGAAAAGCCATCTGAAAAGAACAAGAAGGCCTCTAATGTTATGGGTCCCTTATCTTCCAGAAGGGAACACTTAGACAATGGAATCAAGGAACCTACATTGCAGATGAAGCCTAATCTTGCAATAGACGGATTCAGAAATGCAAAAGATATGTCTTCCCCATCAAAAATTCCTGGTAAAGAACGGGGAAAGTCATTCGAAGATTCAGGCAGTGATTCCGAAACTAGAGTGCAAAATAATTTGGTTATGAGGAACACGGGGAAGAATATTAAAGGTAGAGAGAATGAAGGAATGGAAGATACTTCTGAGTTGCTTCTTGATGCTGCTACATACTCAACCCTTCCGATAGAGGTAATTGTTTTAAGTTCAAATAAATTATTTTCTCCATCAATGTGTTTATAGACCAGATAGTGCTGCTGTCATAACCTTGCTTAATGGCATTAAAACTTTCTTGTTTCATGAGTATTTGTAAAGGAACTTGAAATGGCCTGGCTCCTAGGCTCATCAGGTTTTTAACACAAGCATCTTCTGTGCAGTGGGTGCCACCAAATTTAAGTGCCCCAATATTGGATTTGGTGGATGTCATTTTCCAGCTCCAGGATGGTGGATGGATCAGGTACATAAAAGGCTATGAATCTATGAGGGTTATCTCATCATTGCATTTTGATCTGACCCTTGCATTATCATATCCTGTTCCAATGAGATGGACGAGTTTTACCTGAAAGCTTGTTCTTTTGCATGCACATTTCAGACGGAAGGCATTTTGGGTGGCCAAGCAAATTCTACAACTTGGAATGGGCGATGCATTTGATGATTGGCTAATAGAGAAGATACAGCTGCTGCGCAAGGGGTCAGTTGTTGCTTCAGGAATCAAGCGGGTTGAGCAGGTAGTCTTTATATTTCAGAAACATCAAGAAATGATTTTCGTTTAGGAAGTGTTGAAAAGCTGATAAAATCTTTTAGTAGTTGTATCAGAGACCTGAGGATAAATCTCTTATTACCAAGTGTGCGAGAGGATTTAAGAAAGGGCAGACCAATTTATGATGTTAGCTTAGCCATTGGACTGGTCAAATGGTTTTTCTATTGGAGTTTTCAATACAGCTTAGTTTACTTGGTAAAATATTTTTAAAACCCTCTTTAAAAGTTGTAAGAACAAGGTACTATCCGCTGTGATTCTGCTCACCATCTTATCTGGCATGAATGTTATGTTTTACAGCCTCTATCTATTCTGTTGTTGCCTTCTTGAACCTTTTGTTTTACATGTTTCCCCCTTGTGTTTAGCATGGACTTTTTCTCTGGGACAATAACTGGTTCATCTTGGCTTTATAATGTTTAGATTTTTTTCAAGAAGGCACCTATTATGTGTTCTTGTACGCAGTTCTAAATTAAATCTCCTGCAATTTGCATTTTTCTTGCAGATTCTTTGGCCTGATGGAATCTTTTTAACCAAACATCCAAGTCGACAACGACCACCAACATCCAGTAACGCATCCCAGGCTTCACCTCATAGTTCCCAAGCTCCTGAAGTATCTTCACCTAGATTGAGTGATGAGCAGCAACAACTGGAAGCAGAACGCCGTGCAAAGTTCGTTTACACGCTAATGATTGGTACTTATCTTTATGAGGAGTATTATTATCAGTAATCTGCAATTATGGACATTGTGTTATTAAAATGTTTATTTTCAACCTTAGTAAAGTCAATCAATGATCTTGTTTTCTTAATTCAGAGAATGCACCTGCTGCTATTGTGGGTCTTGTTGGTCGCAAGGAGTATGAACAATGTGCCAAGGATCTCTATTTCTTTATTCAGGTAATATGGGAGATGAGAGATTTTGTTTTTGTTCTGTTAATAATGTAGGACACTGTTTTATTATTAAGAAATTGCACTTTTACCGATGATTATATGATAGGCAATCTCTCTGAGCTAGGTATTTCATTCTTAACAACTCTTGTTCTCCCTTTTGCAGTCCAGTGTTTGTTTGAAGCTGTTGTCGTATGACCTTCTTGAGCTCTTGCTGTTGTCTGCGTTTCCGGAGATGGAATCCGTATTCAAGCAGCTGCACGAAGAAAAGCATAAGTTTGGTGAATTTAAAGCCAACTACTGATACTTATATATCATACATGGAGTTCAATATAGGGATAGACTGATAAGTCTGGCCTGGTATTTTCCCTTCGATACAATGTTTAGATTTAGATTTTAGGTCTGCCATTGGCCTTGATTCATTGCATCAAGATGTATACCTCATTCATATCTTACAGTGTCAAGATGATGAGATTTCAAGATCATAAACTCGTATACAGGTTCAAATTCTGTAATTACGCATTTTCCCCCCTTTTTTCAAGTCTGACTTTTGAGGAAATTGTACGTAATATTTGAGATTAGTGAAAAAATATAATAGAAAGTTTTTTCCTCCTATATAGTCCCAAATTTACACTAACGATGTCCAAGAGACGAAAGTATCAAAAGCATGTTAAAAGGATCTCTATTTCTTTAATGGCAATGATAGTGTTTCTGATTATCATTCCATGGGAATGGCTGCCTCATCCTTTGAGGGGCCTTCTCTAGCTCGTTGGCACTCACCAAATTATACTACTCCTATTTTGTACGAGAGGGAACAATCCCCATCCATAATCTAAACGAGACTCATATACTAAAAAAAAATTCTCAACACAATCTAGCAGACTCTTCCAAGCATCTAACTCCATTGTTACCCCTTGTCATCCAAGGTTAGGAATTAGGATAGAAGTATGGAACCCATCTTCAAGCAATGATTTCAAAATGAAGGTAGAATCAGCTCCCATTATTCAAGCAATGATTTCAAAATGATCAAGGTAGAATCAGCTAACTTCCACTTTATGGACTGACTAAAAGAAATTGGGAATTATTTTTGACTAAACATTCTCAACCATCTTGAACTAGATTAAGGACATCATAACAAAACATCATTAAATTCATGAAAAGTATTAAAGTATTAAGGGTCAAAACAACAATAGCCTCATCCATAAATTGTTCAAAATTTTAAAGCAACTACATAAAAGAAACTAAAAACAACTAAAACATCCCATTTAATAACACTCCTCTCAAGTAATGTTTCCCTTAAAACTTGTCCTAAGAAAGATGGCTTCATCAAAATCAATCTCAAAAACACCTCAAGCAGAAGCTGCTGCAACCTTCTTCCTTGGTGCTGCTTCGGTACCTAAATCATATAATCAACCAAAAAGTTTATGAGAAAAAACAAACAAATACTTAATTCAATTGGAATAGAATATCATTTGCAAAGATGCTAGCAGTAGTAAAAGAACAAGCATAAAGAGAATACTGCAATTTATTGATACCTTCTCTGAAACCAGTCTTGAACCTTCGTGGGACATTGCGAAGATACCTCATCCTACCAGTTCCAGTGGTCTTTCTTCTGATTGCCTTCACACTCCAGTTATCTATATACCAAAATTGAAACTTACCCTTAGATTTATTGAATTAACACCGAATTACAATCAATTCAAACACATTTAAAATCTACTTATAGTCTATTCCAGACTATGCATACAAGCACACGACAAACCAAATCCCCAGTCATTTCTATGAGTATAGGATTATTCAAGTTCTTCAAGCATAAAAGTTCCTACAGCCATTAACATATACCAATGTATAACACATAACTATGATTACAGAAGTATATACTTTCCAGATACAAAGAAATTGACTAAGTTCCTGCAAGTATGAAAGTTTGAACTTTAAAAGAAACAAGTCCAAATCAACCCTTTTTACAGTTTTCAGGAAAATGAAGTTCTTATTCAAATAAATTAAACATCACATTCAAGGGAAAAACAAGCTACAAAACTAAATCCCTAGATTCATATACGCTAAACAAAGAGGTTAACTTGAACGAACTCAGGTAATCAGCTAAATTAAAAGAAACCCAGATACGTAAACACAGTAAACAACAAAACAAAAGCAAAAAAACTAATCTTGAGACATAAAAGAAGCATATTGGGGACTTACATTTCCTCTTACGAGCAGCAGGGAAAGCACAGGCAGCGCAACGGCTCTTCTGGAGATGGAAGCTACGGCGACCACATCTAACGCAGAGAGTGTGGGTCTTGTTCCTTCTCTTACCAAAACTCCCTGTTCCCTTTCCCTGCAAATCATTTCCACAATCATATCAGTATTTTCCCAAACCAGATCAACGAACAAAAACGAAAGACGTGGTTTAAAGTAAGGTTGTTTTACCATTGGAGCTGACTCAGGAGAAACCCTTAGGATATGGTGTTTTGGCTCTGAGGAAGAAGGAGAGCGGCGGAGAAGAGATGCTTTATATTAGGAGTAGACAGTTGAAAGAAAATTCACTATCGCACACCAAAGGGTTTTTTTAGGGTTGAGACGTGGCAGGCTTTGGAACGGTTTGATTACTTTAATGGGCCTTTCTCTTGTTGGGTTGGGTTGGGCCAATACGTGGGCTGGGCTGGTAGAATAATAAATAAATAAAATTTTCCCTCTTTTCCAGATTTTCGCGGGAAAATCATCTGAAAGAGCAAGACAGTAATAAACTGGGGGAAAAAAAGAGGAAGAAGAAGGGGAGCAATCGAGAAAGAGTAGAAATGGAAAATGGAGGAGAGCCAAAATTTGAGGCATTTCCTTATAAGCCATATTCAATTCAGATGGATTTCATGAAAGCACTTTATCAGTCATTAGCTAAAGGCGGCATCTCCATGCTCGAAAGTCCAACTGGTACTTTCTCTTTCTGGTTTTCCTTTTTTCCTGTTTTGTAAGTTTAGTTTCTGAGAAAATTGAGACAATAAATTTTCAATATTTGAAGGGAGAGAAAAAAAAAAGCGCCTTTAACATTTTTGTGTGTGCATATTTTCATGTAGAATATTTTAATAAATATGATAATTGAAGTGTTTAATTTAAATTTTGATAGATCCCTTGGTTATTACTTATTTATTGATAGAGAAAGAGCTTGGGTAAATAGAGCCTTTTTCATTTTTACTTTTATTAATAAAAGAATTTCCCGTTTTATTCTTGTTTCTACCCATTTTTTGGGGGTTGTCTTGAGTTGAATGGTGAGGGGGGGGGGGGGGGGGGGGTTGTTAATTTTAATAAAAATTAATTTGAATTCGTTATGTTAATTAGGAACTGGAAAAACTCTGAGCATTATCTGCAGTGCTTTGCAATGGGTGGTTGATCAGAGACATAAAGAGAAGTCTGAAAAAAGTGTTGAATCTGTTGAAAAGCAGGAAAATGATGGTCAAATTGGTTCAGATGATGAGCCTGATTGGATCAAAAACTTTGTTGTCAACAAAGACCACCAAGTGGATGATAAGAAGAGCAAGAAAAAGAAATATGGTTTTGGATCGGTTAAATCCGAAAAAAGAAAAAATAAAGATAGTTACAAGGATTTATTCTCACGTGATGCTGATGAGGAATGTTTAAATCAAAAGAGAGAGTGCAAAAGGTCAATAAAGAAAGATGATGCTGAGGATTTGGGAGATGAGGAGTTTCTTCTTGAAGAATATGAGAGTGAAGAGGAAGGAAAATTGAATTCGAAGAGGAAAGCTAGTAAGTTTTCTATTAGTTCATCAAGTGATGAAGAGGAAGATGAGTCTGAGGAGGAGGAGGAAGTCAAATTGAAGGTTTATTTCTGTAGTCGGACACATTCACAGCTTTCACAGTTCATAAAGGAGCTAAGAAAGACTGTCTTTGCCAATGAAATGAATGTTGTCTCATTGGGATCAAGGAAGAACTTTTGCATTAATGAAGGTATGTAAAACTTTTTATTTAGTGTTATTCACTTGTAACTTGACATATGCCTGACCTTTTGGATGTTTTGTATATCAGAGGTTTTGAGACTTGGGAACTCTTCTCGGATTAATGAACGTTGCTTGGAGCTTCAAAAGAACAAGAAAAAGCAAGTTTCTAAAATCAAGGTACTAGAAGTCGTAGTTGTGAATTTCTAATTCTGCTGTAATGCATCTTATCAGGTTTGGTTTTATAAGCTTTTTTGTGTCTGCAGTAATGATAGAACTTATCAATTTAGAGCTAGAATCCCACCAGATCCTTTAATGCCACTTGGTACCCCATAACTAGTGACTGTTCCATGTTGCATTACCTCATTACCTCATTACTGAAGTTTGGATTTTACATGCCAAGGTCCATCTAAGTTGGAGTCCTATCTTCTTGCTTTTAAGTTCAGTTTACACCATTTCCGAGTGAGAAACTAAGTATATCTTCAAGGTCAGTTTTCTTGACTCATCGAGATGTTGATTTGCAGAACTTAGGTGCAGAGGGAAGAATACGGAGAACCAAAGCTTCTTCTGGATGCCCAATGCTGAGAACCCATAAACTTCAAAAGCAGTTTAGGAGTGAAATGTCTCAACAAGGGGCATTGGATATTGAAGATCTTGTTCAACTTGGAAGAAATATAGGAACATGTCCATATTATGGCTCCCGGAGTATGATTACCACAGCTGATCTTCTTGTTCTTCCATATCAATCACTCCTCTCAAAATCATCACGTGAAGCTCTGGGTCTGAATCTGAAGGACAGTGTTGTCATAATAGATGAGGCTCATAATCTGGCCGACTCCCTCATCAGCATGTATGATGCAAAAATGACTCTGTCGCAGGTATGGAATACTTATCTCCATTTTCTCTGATGTTGTCACTGGTGCTTGTAATATAGTACACAGGCTTAGTACTTCAATTCCTGCATCTCTCAAATGTTTCAAATACTCTTTGAAACCTGTCTGATGAGAAGTTGGATAATCTCCTCAAATATAGTTTTACTTTCAGTACAACCTTTGATGCTGATATTGTAGGTCCTAAATCTATTTAAAATATGAATCATTGACTGATTTTGTTATTTCTTATTAGTTGGAAAATGTGCATAGCTACATAGAGAAGTACTTTGGAAGATTCCGCAGTGTCTTGGGACCTGGAAATCGAAGACATATTCAAACTCTTTTGGTACTTACCAGGGCTTTCCTCCAAGTTCTACTTCATGAAAAAGATGCCAGTTGCTTAAACACTTGCCCGGATGCTGAAAGAGTTGTTGAAAAGCAAACCTTTGATTCTTCCATGGCCATAAATGACTTTTTATTCTCCCTCAACATTGACAACATTAATTTGATCAAACTGCTGCAGTATATAAAAGAAAGCAACATCATGCATAAGGTAGATTCATGTCCATAGAGTTTATTTCTATTTTGAAATTAGAACTTAGAAGCTCAGTTCTGTCTTTCTTTCACTTCTCCCAATTTGATGGTTACAATATAAATGGTTTCAGGTTAGTGGATATGGAGATAAGATGACAACCTTGGAAAAACTCTCAGCAGTCAAGGAAAATGGGGAAAGTTGTGACAATGGTAGCACACTATCTAGCTTTCAGGCATTGGCAGATATGTTATTCTCTCTGACAAATAGTGATGGTGATGGACGAATAATAATCTCAAGAAAGAGACCAACATGTTCTGGACAAGAGGCTCACCTAAAATTTGTTATGCTCACTGGGGAAAAGATTTTTTCTGAGGTTATTCCAAGAACAATTATTTCCTTTGTAGCGATTAGCTCCTTTACTTGCTAGCAAAAATTCTTTCATTTCCCTTGTTCGAAAAACATAAAAGACTTGGTCTTTTAAAGTCTGCAATTAATATAGTCGATGTCATCTCGCTCTATTAATGAAATCCTTTCTCAAACTGTTTGTAGATTGCACATGAAGCACATGCTGTTGTACTGGCAGGAGGAACTCTGCAACCAATTGAAGAAACAAGGGAGCGGCTTTTTCCATGGTTACCATCAGATCAGCTCCATTTTTTTTCATGTAGCCATATTGTCCCACCTGAGAGTATATTGCCACTTGTGGTATCCCGTGGACCATCTGGCAGATCTTTCGATTTTAGCTATAGTTTGAGAAGTTCATCGGCTATGGTGAGTCTATTGCTCTCTGAATCTATCACTATAATAAATTCCATGACTAAGTGTTATTGAATTTATATACTAATTGAATTGCAGCTGAACTTATCAGTTCTTTCTTTCTTCAGTTATTGAATAATCACTCTAAACTGACTACTGCTCATTGCATGATATTCAGATAGAGGAACTAGGGCTCTTACTTTGCAATTTGGCCACAGTTGTTCCGGAAGGAATTGTTGTTTTCTTCTCTTCATTTGAATACGAAGGACAGGTCTATGCTGCGTGGAAAACTTCAGGAATCCTTGAAAGGATTATGAAGAAAAAGCATGTCTTCAGAGAACCTAGAAAAAACACAGAGATAGAGACAATTCTCAAGGAATACAAGGAAGCAATCGATAGTCCTGCTCCTAAAAGTGGTGCAATACTCTTAGCTGTGGTTGGTGGCAAGATATCAGAAGGCATCAACTTCAGTGATGGGATGGGTCGGTGCATTGTCATGGTTGGCCTTCCCTACCCTAGCCCATCTGACATTGTATTGTTAGAAAGGGTGAAACATATTGAAGGTTTGGGTGATTCAAGTTATATGAAAAGCCTACAACTTTCATCAAGTGAAGAATATAATGGAGGAGACGTTCAGGCTGGTTTCAGCATACTAAGAAGCTGCAGGCGCAGGGGAAAGGAATATTATGAAAATCTCTGCATGAAGGCCGTAAATCAATCAATCGGTATGTGCTAAGCATTATATATACTAGCTGTACAAATCTGTCAATCAATCAAGAGAGAAAATAGATTAACATCTTAAACCTTCTATGAAAGTTGATTCGGTACTTGCTTCTTTTTAAGTGCTCAATGCACACAGGCATTACTTGGATTATATATTTTAGATTATGTCTTTCTTATAGCAATCTTAATCTTATCATTGAACTGTCTCTGATATATGTTATGTTTAATTGATTGATCTGTCTTAGGTAGAGCAATTCGGCACATAAATGACTATGCAGCAATCTTATTGGTGGACATCCGTTATGCATCAGATTCTTCAAAAAGAAGCTTTTCTCATCCAAGCAGCAAGCTGCCACTGTGGATAAAAGATCGCCTTGTTTCTGCAACTAGTAATTATGGTGAAGTTCACAAGCTGCTGCACCAGTTCTTCAAATTCAACAAGAATAGATTTTGTAAGTAACAGATTGTTATGAAACAGCAGAACCCCTTGTATTATGCACAAGTTAGCAAACCTTACATCACATAGATAAGAGAAGAAACATAAAGTTAAAAAGTGACTCAAAATATAGATTCATAATTTATTTGTCTTTACAAAATCACGCCTCACATTTTGCTAAAAATGTAGCCCCATCATTTTCTTATTCCTCCCTCCCTACCCCAGTTATAGTTGGCATCATCTCTCTTTGCTTAATAAAGTCAATATCATCACATTTTGTAATTATTGTACTTTCCATCTCCAATTGAGACGTGTTTTCTTCTTCTGCTACTGCATATATCTTATCTGAACATAACTGGGAAAACTGCCAATAAATTTCTCAAGTCTTTTAGAAGGGGACAATACCCATTTCCATGGTAAAGGATGGAAATTGGAAGGGACATAAAATTCAACAAATTACTATTTAATAACAATAATCTAAGAAGCCAATTTTGCTTTGGGCTGATTCAACTTTACACATGAGAGTTCAATGGCCCAATGCTTCAGCTTTAAGCATCAGTTAAAATGGCCCATAGGGCATAGCAGACAAGACAATATGGGGTCAAAAGTTGTTCTTTCAACCATATCTAACTGCTTTAGCTTTTCTTCTTTATTATTCTTGTTTGTTTTTCACTCAGATTCTTAGTACCATTTCAATCAATTCTGGATTTGAATTTATCAAGAGTTCAAGACTCATCTTAGGGCAGAAATATTGTTTAACCTTGGTGAATGGAACTTTCATGGTTCCTTTAAGCTTAAATAATTTAGTCAAACAATGGGCAAAAACAAATGTTTAAAGCTACTTGTTTTAAGTTGGTGGAAAGATTTTATTTCAGTAAGGCAACTGTGAGAAAATGACATAACCATGCAAGGCATCGAAATGCAATAATCTTATCTTGACATTAATACTTTAACTGAATTTTGGGACCTTTAGATACCCATTCCCCAGGACAGATTGGGACCATTCAGAATTTCAGACCCCTCCCTTTATAAATGCAAGAGGATTTTTTTTACAGAGATGAATCATCAATTAAGATCACACCAACCCTAAATATGGGGTACCAATTACCATGTTTGACATGATATATCAGATTGATTGTTGTGGAATTCAAGAAAAAGAGATATTAATGAAGGTTAAAAAAAAGTAAAAAGAAAGAACCAGCAAAATTGCATTTGTGGGTCCTTAATTTGGGTTGCAAATCTTGATTATATCAGTTAAATTTCACCAACCCATTTCTCTTTAGCTTTGCATCTTACTAATCAATACAACTGCACTTTACACAACAAAGTAGTCAAAAACAAAAAAACATTTGTGATCATTAGATTCCTAAGACCTCAATCTCTTAAACCTTTAATTTGCATTCAAGTACTCTTTTAAGCCCCATTGCTGATATGATTTTCTACCCTTTTCCTGATTTGTTATAAAAAGTAGCATAATTTGCTAGCAAATGGGGGTCCAATAGCTTTGTCTCTAGGTAACCTAAAGGAACATCTGCTGTCTCTATCTTTCTTACCTGTTATATTGGCCAACAACAGTTGGAGGTTTAGAGCTGTGTCTTTAGTTTGCAGATAGAGACACCAAAAGATTTAACAAGCTTCACCATACAATACTTTACTGGCAAGAAAAAATGCTGCTGATGGAATCCATTCAAAAGACCAAGAACTTCTTTCACAAAACAGTTGACAACCTTAAATCTTTTCTCTTTGTAGGATACCAAAAGCTCTCAAAACCCCCTCTCCTTGAAGTACCCTTCTCTTGTACTGGTTGCAGCAGAAGAAAGCACCCAAAAGATCAGTTCTATTATGAAGACTGGGAACTTGGGCTTGATGAGGCAAGACAGAGGAAGGAATCCATGACATTGAAAGAGAAAATTGCAGAAGATGATGAATGTGGTGAAAGTTTCATGAATTTTGCAGACAAGAGTCCAGTAAAGGAGAAGAAGCAAGTTGGAGGAAAAGAAGAGAGAAAAAGAGTTGGAAGTTCTAAATTGAGAAAAGGAGAGGAACAGTTTTATTACAAGAGAAATGGAGGAAGTAATGCATTGGCACAAAAGATGAAGGAATTGGAGATGATGGATGTTGGTGATATGGAACATGTATTGGATGTAGAAGAAGCACTCCATTATTATTCTAGACTTAAAAGTCCAGTTTACCTTTCTATTGTTGACAGGTTCTTCACTGATATGTACTCAGAATTCTCTGTTCCACAGGCCTCTGCCAGCATCAACACTTCAAAGCGTAGATTCGGGTCAATTAGGTTGTAGTTCCATGTCTCTTCAAACATTTTCTTGTGCATATCAGTCTGTTTTCTTATCCTAAATTCTTTCCTGTGTTGTGTGTTTGTCTGCATTTTTCTGCTACTTCAGCTTTTAGTTACATTTCTCTTAATTGTCATAGTTTGCTATGCTCTAGCATCTATTGTTGCCAATAAAGCAAGGAAGATTTTCATATCAATGTTTGAATATTTGTATACCTGTATGTAATTCATATATTATCAAATCTTTCTGAGAATAAAAGTGGCTTCAATGGAGCATAGAAATTGATCCCTAGGATGAGAATTTCAATGTTCCCTTATCACAATATATATGGTTTTTACTTTAGAAGCCCTGCGTCACACTCTGCATAGTAAAAGGAATTCTTTAGCTTTGACTGAATATGAAATCAAGTCATCAATAAGACCAAGTCATTAGAAGAAAATCATTTCATGTTTCTAGTATATGAACCTCAATCACACTCATTTCAGTTTCCATTCTAAGCCGAATGTTACAATTATGATATGACAGCAAAATCCCCCAACTAAAGTACCCTAATATAAGCTGGCTTGATATTTGCAAGTAACTATGGGGTTAACATACTGCTCTTAAAAGAATGAAAGCAACAAGAACCTAACAAGTTCAGTGAACAACTACAATGGTCCTTACTTTATGTCTCTCTCATTATGCCACCCTTGAGCAATTGAGCCGGATCTGGCCTCTCGGTGCTGTCAAAACATTGTGGTTTGAGAGCTTCATCATGGCAAGGGCAAAGTCTCGCTGGTACAAGGAAGAATCTGAAGCATATGCTCTAACCCAGAGACCGGTTTCTTCCCCTGCCATCAGCTGCTGATCAGCATAGAGGATTCCTTTACCTTGCAGAAGACTGCGGTAGTACACTGTGCCAAAGTTTGGTCCAGTTCCATCATAGGCCATCGCCAATTTTTGAGTTTTAGATGGAAGTAACAAGAGATTGTCAAAGGAAGCTGGTGGTGCTGCTAACAGCTCGTTGTAAAGTGAAGGTGATCGAGATGTTGGAAGTGGTGAACCCTCAAAATCAGGTGATGGCGCGGGCGATGCTGATAAATCCTTCTTGGGACATGTTGATCTCATTTGATTGAGAGCTTCAGAATCAAGACTTGGGTCAGGCTGATGAGTCCCACGAAAGTTATATAGACGGTTTTGGAAGAAGTTGCAGTGGATCACTCCAATGCTGTGAGCACCTGGAAATGAAACAGAGAGAACCAAATTCTCATATATACTTAGAGTACACATTTAGCACAGCAGAAGAAGAGTTGAAGCAGTTTCATAACAAGAGCATAAGCAAAAATCTCAGAAAAAGAAAACAAGGCAAATGTTACAACAGATACATAAATCATCATTGGTGATTTTGTTAGCCTATAGGTCATTCAGCCTGGATTCAAAGAAGACTTGTTCTGAAATGAACCAAAGCAGGAAGTAAAAGCCTAGAATATGCCCAATAGACTGATGGATCATATAAGTAAGCTAGACAAAGCTGAATAGTGACTTCATTCTCTCAGGACTCTAAATCTAAAAACTGAAAAGTTCTTCATTTACTTTCATTTCCTGTTTCTCACCTAACAAATATAGTAGGAATCCAAATTACTAATGATCAGGCAGCAATATAACTATAAGAAACCAGTGAAGAATTTTTCAAAAAAAAGAAACCAGTGAAGAAAACTTTTAGAGAAAAAGATTCACACCTAAGAGACTGACAGTCTCTCTTTCATCAAATCCCTTAGAGGAAAAGGATGCAAGGGTTTCAGATAGATCGGCATGGGGTGAAGGAAGCTCATTTGTGGCACTATCAGCAAAAGCGGCAGTGCTGTCTCTCCTTCCAGTATTCAGTGGATAGAAAGGGCCACCAGTCTGAGATTCATAGATCATTATAAGCACATGAAGAAATAGGAGAAAGAAACTGTAAAATTCTGGGTTCATACACATAAGAGGGGAGAGAGGGAAAAGGGAATTTACCAAAAGAACAGATTCTCGAGCAGCCAAAACAAGAATGTCAGCACAGGAAACAGCACCAGGGCATACTTCTTCAAGCTCTGACTTGATCATGTCGATTATTTCAAAACCCTTCAAGCTTTGATTAGGAGGAGAATCTTTCTCAGATTCCATCCCTTGGACGGCATCCAACAAGATAGAACCATCGCATCCCTGCACATGGTTTTTGATTCCATAGTCAATCCATACAGAGCAAGATGGAAATGAGCAGAAACCCCGAGAACAAAGCGATCAAATTACATAATAGCGCTCAACATTTCTAGAAAGATACAAGAAACAGAGGTTTTTACTGGAAAATGAAATAAAGAACAAACAATTCCCAAAATTAAAAACAAATCACAGAGATAACAAAATCTTCATCAAAAAATCATGGTTGGGCTCTAGATTTCCATAATCATAAACCAAATCCAGGAGAGTTCACAAGAAAAGAAGAACTTAAACAGTTAAACATGCAAATGAAAAGCAGGAAAAGATCAAAATGATCGTCATGAAACGAACAAAACCCAGAAACAAAAAATCATCAAGAAACGAGAAACCCATCTAAACAACGCCAAAGAAAAGGCACAAAAGAAACAAAAACAGAAAGAAAAGAGCACCTCAACGAAGCAATCATGGAAAGCAAGGCGCACGAGAGCAGGAGCCACAGCAGCCTTGATCTTGAACAGTTGGTGAACCCTGGTTCGGATGATCTTCTCAGCCTCGGGGCAAATTTCTCGATAAAAATCATACTCAAGTAACCGAGCAGAAGCCTGAGGGTCTTCAAAAGCCTCGCCATCCAACAGTATATCTTGAAAAACCCAAGCGGAATCAGAGTTCACTGAAGAAGGAGATGAATTGCTGGAGTGACTCGTGCTCTTGAAAGAGATCCAAATGCACAAAACGAATACGATAAAGCTCAGTTTTCCCATTATTGCTGATTCAAAGAATGACTTCAGCATCTTCTATGAATTCTTCTTTCGGTTTTCTTTCTCCGCTCTTCTCTCTTGGGATTTTTCCCCTTCTGTTTTCTTGCTTTTGATGCAGAGTTATATTAACAAGAAGCGAAATGAAGAGTCGAAGTCGAAGAGATCGAGATGGCGGGAAAATAATTGATGGAATGACGGAAATACCCCTTTTAACTGAAAGTTTGTTGAAGACTGTTGGGATCTGGAATGATCTCAGCCGTTGGTTTCATATACCATCAAGATTGTGTGAGATTGATACTTCATGCGATCATAAATGGGAAAAGTGAAAATAAAAATAAAAATGATATAGACAGTAAAAATTTAAGCAATACTTTTACTTCTATCTTCTTCTTTTTTTTCATTTTTTTGGGTAAATGTAATGTAACATGGACTTCAATAGTCATAGTCTGAGACATATTCCCATAACAATGAATCAAATTACAATGCCTGCTGAACTTTACAATAGCATGCCAAAAGACATGTAAAATCCATTACTTTGCCTATTGCTTCTTGAACTTTAAGAAAAGGGGGAAAAAAAAAGAATAGCATTATGGGAAAGAGAGAGGGTAGGGTTTAAATCCCCTGCAGCAATGCCGGTTACATTATAACCAGTGACTCATCCAGCAAGCTTGCTGAGAAACCAAATTTGAGATATACTCCCTTGAAAATCACAAAAAAGAAGGCCTAATTTATCCCATGATCAGGCCGATCTTGTAATACAAAGTATTCTGCGAGAACCGAGAAGTCAAATTAATGGTTTGACTTCTATCTGCACTTGGATAAGTGATTAATAGCCAGAAGAAGATACTAAAACATTATGCTCCTTCAAGCGCCTCTGAAACTGGGCTAAACGATTCTGTAACTGCATAATCCCGGCAGCCTTCTGAGAAAGAATGGCATTCAATCTAGATACATAGTCGTCTAGCTGGTTGCCTGGTTGATCTGCTTCAACCAGCAGGTTCATCTCCTGCAAGTGGCAAATATAGAACCCTTATGACCATATGCCTCAAAATCATCCAAGCAGCAATTCAAACAACTTTAAATACAGGTTATGGCTATAGCAAACTACTGAGGAAGAAAATGTTTAATAACTCAGATTCTAGCAGGGTGAAAAGGAAAAAAAAATCAACTAGTGTAATTGTTTACCTCTTTAACAATATTCATAGTCTCCTCCACTTGTTTTCTGTGAGCATTTACAAGATCCTCCTCTTCCTGAGTATGAGCAACATACAGGATTTAAACATATAATAAATTGCTTTTCAGGTCTCCAACAATAATCATTCTCTCACAAAATTACCTGTAGGAGGGCATTCAAATCATCATCTGATTTTGAAGGCTTGAAATCAGATCTCAGTGGTTCCTTCCATTTGGTCTGACCATTAGGTTTCCGTAATTTGTCCTCTGAAGTAGAGAAACCGTACTGATCCGGCTTCCCATTTTTTCTCCACATTGGTTTCTCCTGCTCATAGGTATCTTCTGATGCATCAAAATCATCTCTTTCATTTTGGTCAGGCCATGTATCATTAAAATCATCCTCAAAGCTTGATGCAGTTGGTACTGAAGGTAAGGGAAGAGTAGTTGATTCTTTCAGGTTTAAGGTTGAAGATATTACTTCCTTCTTTGAATTTCCCCCTTTTGAAAGGCTCTTTACCCTGAATGAAGTTTTACAATTGCATAGATGTCAAATACATGAACTATCAAGAAAGCAAAAGAAACAGCAAAATAACTTGAAAAAGATGCTGAGAAAATTTTATAATCAAATAAGTCTTAATCACCTATCGGCATATCTTAAGGTGTTCAGAGTGTGTTCACATGACCCTGAGCTTGGTGAAATGCAAGATATCATAACAGTTCGTGAATTGCCCATAAATGAGTCCCTTAGAACCTCTGTCAGTTTACTGCCTCTGAAAGGAATGTGTCCCTGATCATTGTCAAGGGCTCTAATGCATTCCTTCAAAGCAAGTAAGCTCTTGTTAATCTCTGCACCTTCCATTCTGCATCACAAATAGAACTTGCTAAATTAAACAAGCACATCCACCCAATAATGATTAAGTACACATCTAAAGTTTGTCGCATATTAAGGAAAAAATCATGAAATTTGAACAAAATTTCATATACAGAAGTATCAACTCAAAGTGTTTACTTTAGACTTCTTGAACACCCTTCCACTATGAAATATTTGACTTTATAATAGATAAAACTAAATAAGGAGCCCAAAGGTTAGCACCTCTACATGACTTGGAAAAGTTAAGATAATCCAGAAATTCTGCGCTGACTATTAGGCATAACTTTTTGTCTCTGATATATTGTTGGACTGTTAGACAAATTTAACATATACTATTCAGTTGCAATTTGTGGTAATCTAACTTTATCATCAGATGCTAAAACTATTTCGTCTTCATTCATGACTATTGTCTCCAGTACTGTGAAAAAATATCAAGCTACACCTCAATCTGCTCTAATTCCAAGGTTATGTCATTTTACAATTGAAGGAAAACAGTGTACCTTGTCTGCTTATCATTGTCCGTAGTATCTGCACCTCGTTCACTTCCAGCCAAATCTATAAAGGAGAGCTTGCCAACGAGACGGGGAGGCTTTGATTCATTGCCATCAACAGATCTCTTGATAGCAAGTTGAAGTATGGCATGAGAACGAGAGGATTCCTCATTTGCACCTGTGGTACCAGTACTTCTTGTGGCACTGCCTTTCTCAATAAGCTCCTTAATAGTCTCTACATCCGATACTCTGTACTCTTGCAGACCCACGATGCAAACTTGCTGCTTACCATCCTCTCGCATGCAAAGTTTTCTACAATTGGAAAGTTTAACTTTCAGCAAATTTAGAACTAATAGCACTGATTAGATAAAGAGAGAGCATATATCAACTTACTTCCTATCACTGAGGAGATCAAATAATTTTCCTCCATAAATCTCAAAGAAGCTCACAAACAAATGAAATCCTTGATTTCTGTAAGTATGGTGCATCAACCTCAAGATATCCCGAGAAGCTTTAAGGGGAAGTGGCTTCATGGTATAGGTTTTTCCACTTCCTGAACAAGAGAAAGATCTATAAGTACAAGATAGCTTAAAGCTGTAACTCAAATAATATTAGACAACTAGTCCAAGCAGGTAAATTTAGTGCCCAACATGAAAGCTTTCAAGTAAGAAACTAACAGGATAATGCCAAAAGAATTACTAAAAGATGCATATTCAGAACATTTTCCAATAAAAATACATTAAAGTTACTAAACCCAAAATTTGGGATCCTGAATAACCCACTCCTACATGACATCAATCCAGGGTTTTGAATACAAATACTCACCAGTTTGACCATAAGCAAAACAAGTCGCTTTAGTGCGCTGGAATATTATAGGAACTATGGGCTCCACAGTTTCACGATAGACCTACAGAAAATAAATAAGACCCATATAGTCTGAGAAAATCAACTGCTAGGAAAATTATGTCTAGTCTAGTAATATATTCATCCATATCCATTAACAAATTTACGCAATTTACTCACCTCATCATTTGAGACCTCCTCATTCAGCACTGCATCAAAAACAAATTCATGCTTCTCCATGTATTCTGTTAGGTCAACCTACAAAATGACAAAAGTAAATTTATATCAAAATACGTAGCTGAAGTGTATCAACAGCCTAGTGATAAATGAACAAAACATATAAATGCTATTCATCTGTTTACATGCAAAGGCAGGACATACATTATAAATACAATGGTTCTTGCAAGAAAGACAAAAATCATTGGACCCAGAACCTCTGAAAGTAATTGTCCCCCCATGAGATTGCTATTTGGTATATGCAGGTGCTTCTTAGAAGAATTAATGTGATTACCGCATGTCATATCCCCATTCATATTTATTTTTGTATTACCTCAGAGTATTATATTGCAGCAAAACCATTGGAGATTCTGGGTTTATTTTGGACCAAATGTTCTTATTTGGCCTTCATAGTATGGTATGACATTGAGCTTATAGAGGATAAAACAATGTTATTGTTACCTTAAGTTTAGTCTCATGGACTACTAGAGAATTGGAAGCTGTCTCTATAATGTCTTCCTCATTCTTTGCTAACTCCTTTTTATTGAGAGGTCTCTTGCGTACCTGCAGTCAAAACCCCATAAAAACTCTTAGGCACAGCAGCAATAATAGTTCAAGTAAGTTTAACATGTCTGAACCATTATTTGACTGGTGTAAAGCATGTAATGCATAAATGTGGTTCAGCACGAATTCACAAGCTATTAACCCTCAGCAAATTATCTTTCTAGTGTTGCATCTCCTGGTGAAAGCAGAACAAATTAAGAAGAGACAATCAGAGATAATTAGCAGAAAAATAACATACCACAACTTTGATCTTTGCAACAGAATTGATCTTTTCTTTATCAACTGCAAAACTTTTCAGGAGGTTATTCTCTGATGCATTACGAGCTCTGCCTGCTTGTTTATTGTTTGCAATATAGGGTTCAGAGTCATCAAAGCTTCTACCTCGAACAGGATTATAGAGAGGAGGAGCATCATACAGGTTGGGAACTGGCATCTGTCACCAATAGGCAAAGAGCATTACCATAACTAAGCATGAAAATTTAGATTATTCCTGATATGAAATTATAACTTCAAGTGTCTTGGCAAAAGAAAACAGTATTCAAAGCAGATGATACAAATTTTAATCTTGAAGTTTAATCATTATACTTGGGCAAAAATTATAAATATTAGTAGTATTTAATTTCATTGATGCTTAATATTTGATGGACAGAAAAATGACTTTGCATGTATAAAAATTGAACTGCACTCACATAGTGTTCATGGCATATGAACAATGCCATTGACCATACATAGTACATATAAAATTTGCACTTTTTTAAAAGACTATGACTCTTAGAAGAATGATGAGTGGACAACCTCAGGCAGAAGCTCCGTATCAAAAGAATGCAGATCTAAGAGACCAGGACTGAACTCATTGGGTGAGTCATCACCATTCTTTCTCTGGCTTGACGGCCGTGAACTAACGGGAGGAGTTGTAGGCTCTGTGAAAAAGTCATTCCCTCCATTAAAACCCCTTTGTGCATTCCTATACATTCTAGACCCTTGTCCTCCTCCTCCACCACCACCTCCACCGCCATAGAAGGCATAATCCTGCTCTCAGTTCAAGATGAATAGTAGCACAATCAAGCATTTGAAATAATAAATACATTGTATTGAATATTGATCCATAAAGATCCAGAAACTAAGCCTTCAATGATAACCTTCTCTTTCTGACTTTTTTTCCAGGTTCCTTCTACTTTTTTAAGTATCAGAACATTAATAGAGCATTCAGATTGATTACATTAACAAGAATTGTATTTCTCTTCCTCCCACATCATTTTCCTTTAATGAAATTTACTAGTACAATTTTAGATCTAGAAAGAAAAAAAAATAATAAGAATTTGTGATTTGTCTACAGAGACGAAAGCCCAATTCAGCTCCTATCAAATGGCGACCAAAAGACTTCACTTTTTTTTTTTTAATTAATGAGTTCAACTTCAAGTAGCCGGCTTTCTTAGTTCTTACAGTTTTCCGATGTACGAAATATACGGTCAAGACTTAAAATTACATAATTAGATCTGCACAAGTAAATTACACATTGTATTGTAACTAAAAATAGAAATTATTTCTGATAAATAGCCAGGCTTTTTTATTTCATTTTCTTCTCATATTACCCGGAACCAAATATTCAAAAATATAAATACACAAAAAAAAAAAATCTCACACTAAAAAATGATTTTGGAAAAAAGGAAATGAATGTTGGAACCTGAAGAGGAGGAATAGAGTTGTTAGAAGAATGAAGATGCTGGAGACCAGCAGACTGAAGCCATCTCCCATTCGACGTCGTATCCAAGAAGTTATCAGAGTATTGTCTCTGATGATGAACCTGCACTCCCGTCGTACCAGATCTCTGCCCTTGTCTTCCCATTCCGTTCATCTCCCAACTCTTCCCTCCTCCCTCCTTCAATTATTTATACCAATGAAGCTTTTTTGTTTTTTGTTTTTAAAGAAACTCCAATGCTTCGATCCAAAGCTTCACTTTCTCAGTCCCTTCTTAAGATCAAATTTAATAGTAAAAAATAGGAAGAATCAATGCACCCGATCACCCAATATGCACTTAATCGGATCTTAATCGGGTTAAGAAGAAGAAGCTTCGGCTTTTGTGTTCCTTTAGCTTTGGTTTAAGACAGCAAGATTCAGAAGAAGAGTAAAAAAGAAGAGGACTGTGTCAATATGAGAGAGAAAATTTGATTTTTGAATTTTGAAGACAGTTCGCGTGACACGTGTCGCACGTGCTTCTGTGGGGTGAAAGGAATGAGATGGGGGGTCGGAACGACGACGGATTGAGGGGAATGGGAGGAGTGGTGGGTCCAGTGGGCCGGAGGAAGTTTTTATTATTGAATTTTTTGGGTGAATTTGGATTTTTTGAAAATGGGCCTATCAACAACCACCGTCTTCCACATGGTGGGCCCTGTCGTAAAATTAATTAGCTGCGCGCTTTTGAGTCTTCTCATTCAAAACTCCCACTTTAGAGGGATCCTTTCTCACTCCCGGACACGTTTCTATCCATTTTAGCTTTTTTGCCCTTTTTTTTCATGTTTTTCCTTTTTCTCCTTAAATCATGTTTGAAATATGAAAATTTTAATTCTTTCTTCTTCGAATATTGAAGTTTTGCTTCTTGAACAAAGGCTTAATTTAAGAACATGGAAAAATTGTACTAATTAATTGTACACTAAAAGTATGAAAATTAAATTAGTACTATCAATTTTACATATATATCGAATTTTAGAGACTTAGTAAAAATTTTTTAGATAAAAGTGAGGCAATGTATATGTATTTGTTGAAACTAAAGTAAGATTAAGATAATTAAAATGAAGAGATTGGATTACGGAAATGATGAATGAAGAATGTGAAGAAGCTGTGTATTACGAGAAGAGAAAGATAGATTATTGTATGTTACATTACGATTACAAATAAAGAATGAAAGATTATTTATACTAAACCCACTAACTAATGTGTATTAGGCCCAACTAACGTATTAAGCCCAAGAATAACCAATATATACAAATACAATATATTTTCAACAGTATTAAACCAAGTTCTTTCTATTGATGGCAAAAAAAATGTATTAAACCATAAATTATCGGAGTTACAAATATTGGAAGGTAGATATTGCATCCACACCTTTTAATGACCCACCCCACATTCAGATATGTTGTGTGCTAATTCGCCTCCCTCTTCACAACTTAATAAACTCTAGCCAAATATTATAACATTAATTAATAATAGTCAAAATTCATGGAAAATAAATATAATCATGCTTCAAGAATCAACTTTGTTTACCAATTATACTATTTACTATACTCATCATGGAGTGCATAATTAGGAGTTAGGACAACTTTTTTTTATATATAAAAAACTAATCTTATTAACTATATAATAAAGTTATTATGTTTTTCTTTTTTGAATTTCCACCTCATCATGGTTATGCTTTATTTTTTATTGAATTATTAAAAATATAAAAATAGAATATGCAAAATAGTGCTTGTTAATTTTCAGCTTATAGAACCCCAAAAAAAATCAAGTATGGGATCGTACGGCAAACAGTACCTAAAATGCCAAAATCACAGAGATCATGCGCCCTACATTCATTGGGATGTTTTTTGAGGGTCCCACTCCTAAACAAAAACAAATACTCTCATCGCCACACAAATTTTTATTTTATTTTATTTATTTATTTATTTATTATTGGCCTGCCTTCCTTTGCATTTTTATCTCATTTTTATTTTTTACGGTCTCATTATTATTATTCAATTCACATTAACAGCAGCCGAGGACCGCCCAAATTTACTTGCGTTTTGAATTTTGATGTTTTCCCATATGGTCCATAGTCCATACATCCATACATACACATGATGCATCTAATTCCCAATTAATTTTATGACAAATTATATAATACACTGACGGTGGAGTTTAGCAGACTACACAAGCGGATCTTGAAGGGTGACATGTGTCCTTTAGGGACTAAATTGAAATATTTAAGACTTAATTAATTTAAAAAATAGACATGTGTCAACTCCACAACCCGCTTGTGGAGTCCAAAATTTACACCGCCGGTGTATCAAATAATTACCCTTAGTTTATTTCTATACCAATGTCCCTACTTATAAAAAAAAAACAACTATGAAATGAGAAGTCATAATTACAGAATTTTATGACAATAATCGTAGAAAAAAAAAATAGCATAAGTTTAAGGTGAAGAACATAAGAACATGGTTTATAAAGAACATAAGCATAGTTTTTTCTTTGAAATTTGTTTGTAGCTCTTAGACGAATTGTGACATCATTTTCCAGTCCTTTTCAATTTTCATAGACGAATAAATATATCAATCTCAACTCGAATTCGACTCACAAGTTGCAATTGATCTTGTCTCCCATTGCTTTGATAAAAAGTCATGCACATTATGTTTTGTTAGACAATTGCATATGCCTTTTGGAATTAGTCTAACATGTGGAAGATTGAACACATGTATAGAGAAGGAAATAATTGTGCCAATAAATTGGCCAAATTTTATGTTCAAGAGGATTCTTTTGTTGTGTATCACAATCATCCTAATTGCGTTACTATCAACCTCTTTCTGGCCATAGAATGTGTAATAATATGGAGTATCTAATACTATATATACCATGAGACTTACCACTAATGTGGATATACTAATCTTATGAGATTGGAATTCATTCACTTCATTATTATTGGCTTCCATACATGATGATATACCCAAACTAAAACGAGTTAATTGCAAATAAGTTTTAGAATTAATCTAAGTTAGTAATCTTAATACGTGACACTTCGTTAAATACAATTTATATTATCTGTTAAAATCGTTAAATACAATTTATATTATCTGTTAAATCAGAAATAAAATTGATCAACCCGAATTTCATTAATATTTTAATATTATATTAAAAAGAATATTATTTTAAAAAATGTCAAAACCCGTCAAATTAATTTATTGAACTGGTAGAATGTTAGACTCTTTAATTCTAGTGACTATAATTCAATCATCATAGGTCGAGTATAAAAAAGTTCATGCTCTTATATGATGTGGTTGTGGCCTAAAGAAGAATAAACATGATTTGATTTGAGAATTAATATGCAGCAAAAGCTTATTGGGCCTATAAACTTGGGCAACTATACGAATCAAAGATTTATTGAGTATTATCCTCTGCTTCTAAATTGTAACATTGGGCCACTCAAGTCAAGGAACAAACTTTGGTGTTTTCTGGTTTTCTCTTAACTTTGGGCCACTCAAGTCAAGTTTGCATTATTAATTGCGGATTTAGTTTTAGAAAAGGAAAAAAAAAAAGCAGAAGACAAAAATTACAAGCGTCATAAAAACTGCATTGTCTTTGTCTGTAGATTGCAAGTTGCAACGTGGAATCCAAACTGGAGCAGAAGTTTCTAGAGATTTCCTTCCCACCGACTAAAACTCTCCTTTTGAACCTACATCGAAACTTCTCGAACCAACCCAACCAAAACCTTCCACTTCCACCGCCCCTTTTATTATTCCATCCCTCCCAGTCCTACCCATCCTCGATCAATCAATCCGCAACGTTCTAAAGCCAACGAAACCAGAATTCTTTCCGTTGAAGCAAATCCGCAAACATCTGGCAGCCATGGCCGAAGACGGAGTCGTAACACTTTACAACAATACGGCGATCACCGATGCCAAAAAGAACCCATTCTCAATCAAAGCTGGCATGGCTCAGATGCTCCGTGGAGGCGCCATTGTCGAAGTCTCAAACCTCAGACAAGCCAAAATCGCTGAAGAAGCAGGGGCTTGTTGTCTGGTCTTAACTGAACCTAATCGCGAAGGCATTTCACGCATGCCGGATCCATCTCTAATCAAAGAAATAAAACGCGCCGTTTCAGTCCCCGTCATGGCTCGTTCCCGCGTCGGCCATTTCGTCGAAGCCCAAATTCTCGAACGAGTCGGAGTCGATTACATTGACGAGAGCGAGGTTTTAGCTGTAGCTGATGAAGATAATTTTATTAACAAGCATAATTTTGGAAGCCCTTTTGTATGCGGCTGCAGAAACCTAGGCGAAGCGTTAAGGAGAGTAAGGGAAGGAGCTGCCATGATTAGAACGCAAGGGGATCTGTTAGGAACTGGCAACATTGCTGAAACGGTTAAAAACGTCAGGTCTGTGATGGGTGAAATTAGGATTTTGAATAACATGGATGAAGATGAAGTTTTTGCGTTTTCAAAAAAGATTGCTGCCCCTTATGATTTGGTTGCTCAAACTAAGCAAATGGGGAGGCTCCCAGTGGTGCACTTTGCAGCTGGTGGGATTGTAACTCCGGCAGACGCTGCATTGATGATGCAATTAGGATGTGATGGTGTTTTTGTTGGATCAGAAGTGTTTGATAATTGCTCAGATCCGTATAAGCGTGTTCGGGGGATTGTAGAGGCAGTTAGGCATTATAATGATCCTCATGTTTTGGTGGAGAATAGTTGTGGATTAGAGGAGGGGATGGCAGGGCTTAATGTTAGTGAGGAGAGGATTGAACAATTTGGAGAAGGACATAATTGATCAAGTAATGCATTTCTTTTTCCTGTTCAAGTTTTTGTTGTTGACAATGTGTGCCCTTTTCTTCTTACGGCTTTTGTTGTTTTAGTTGTGCTAAGGTTATGATATAAATATGCTGTACCAGTACTTTTGTATCATGAACTCCTTGGGGATATATAATACAAAAATGAACTAGAATAAAAGTTGGTTAATCAGTCTGTCAAACCGGTTATGTAATTACCTTTCAGTTTCTATTACTTTTGATGAGATTTGATAGTGGTTATTTACTATTCTGTGACCGTAATCATGCCAATGACTTACCCGAGTAAGAAGCTTATTTGTTTTGTTCAATTAAACAGTTGTTCGCTTTCCTCTAGTTTAGCATATAAACTGCTTTATGTGTTGTGTTTTCATGTATTCTTTGTTTAATTCTTGCAAATTAACATCTCTAAGATATATAAAGGTGGATTGCAAATAGTTTTGTGTGTTTACCAGTACAATTGGATACATGGTAGGATCATCTGGTTATGGACGAAAATGACATAGCAATTGCTCAGCAGGCTCCTAGTTTTCAGATTGATTTCTGATCCAATAGCCAGTAGAAGAGATCCCTGTTAATTAGTTTGTAGCATTTGTCTGTCGACTGCGCTTCATTTATATGTTAGTATCGTGTGGTTGATGTTTATTCTTCAATGCAAGTGATGCAAACTGTTCATGGACATGCATCTGGATCTGGTAGAGTTGCTAAAACTATGGAACATGATTTTGAAAGCTAGTGCTTCTTTTGTGGCTTGTTTTTCTTTAACATTGTTGCTATTCACATTCAAGGTCATGCACTTACCCATTGATATATCATATTTGTCAACATTTCCAAAAAGATGTTTGAAATGTCATCTATACTGACACCAGGAATAAAGATTGATCTAAAAGCTGCAAATTTTCTTGTTTTAGACAGTCTGTGTTGTTGAGGGTGTCAGTCTAACAAATGAGATCATGTAGATGTGCATTATACATTCCAATTTGCACCTTTTAAAGCCAGATTAAAGTGGACTCATATGAATAATACTCCAAAGCTTATTCAAAGACTTTCGTATTTACCGAGTGCATAATTTGTCTATTCTAATGCTTTAGTTGTTGATCGCTCTGTTTTTACCTTCTCTGCAACTTGATGAATCACAAAGAAACATATGTTCTTTTCTTATTCTTAGTTTCGCTGGCCTCCATTTTCTACCCTCTTTTTATGCAGAAGCCCAAACGGCATAGGGCAAAGGTAAGCAAACAAGAAAACTAATAGGGCAAAGGTAAGCAAACAAGAAAACTAATCTCATCTTCACCGTCTTTTCTCTGTTGTTTTCATTCTGATTTAACAATCTCCAATGCAGCATAATGAATTACTGCTAATTGCATGGTGTTAAAGGAATAAGTAGAATGTAATGATTGATTAATTTCACTTCTTGCATAAGAAACTTTACCATTGTGGGCAGAATGCTTTAAACTTTAGGAATGAGTTCTTGTCTAGACTTTGAAGTTGCTCTAAATTCTTAGGAGCTGCTGACAGGGGATGACAGATTGCCCTGATTTTTTTCTAATACTCTGGCAACATTTAAATCTAGAAGCTAGCAGTCTTTCAATATCATACATGATTCTTTGCCAGCTCTTATGAAGCTATAAATAAATTTTTATTGAATTATCATTTTGATCTATTTCGTTGACCAGCTTTCTCTAGATTGTGTTCTCTGTTTGAATTGTTCCATTGTTGAATAAACACCTCAATGCAATCTCATAAGCAGAAAATATAGCCCCATTCACTACAAAAGCTCTAGCGACAGCAGTACCCAGTCCTCGCCATAGAACACCAAATCCATCCTGTTTTACACTTTTCTGGAGGCAGTCAATGATCCCACTGTACTTTGGGGAGGATGGTGACTGAGCCTGCAGTCTGGTCTTTACAACATCCAGCGGATAGCAGCAAACCCAGCTGGCAACCCCTGCTAAACCTCCCGCTACCAACATCGTTCTCAGGCTTTCTTGGCCACTCTTCCTGCACCCTGGATGAAGCTGTTCTCTCATATACTCATAAGTCCAAAAGTAAAAGCCATGAGAAGGTGCATCTCTAAGGGCAGTGATTGTAAACCCCCGGTATAGTCCCCTTGAGCCTTCTGTTTTCAGTATGTTTCTAGCAAGATTAACTGGCCCTGTATGGGCTGCTGGCGATGGGAGAGTTGTATAACTGGTATTCTGCAGTTGCAAGCGGATTTTTACTAGCTCTACTGGAGACAGCAATATGCTACCAAGTGCTCCAGTTCCAACTCCGCCCAGAGCAACACCTTTGTAGGAAGGGGGATCTGTGGTAGAAACCGATGAGTCAAATGCTCGTGAAAGAATCGCATATGTCTGGAAAACCATCGCATTCTGCATTGTGCAAAACTTCCTGTCAGCACTGGCAATATTAATGCAAGATCAAATTGTGATCTAATGAATGAAAAGGTTACTATCAAAGACCTGTATGTATGTCAGGTCACTATTCTGGTTAGCTTATTGATATGTTTGAGCATTCTAATATACACTGAAAGGCTCTACTCTGAATTGTGTGAATGTTCATAATGCACAGTATATATTAGTTAAGATCACTGCAAACCAAGTATGAATGTGCTAATTCATCTTCTGTTATATTTGAGTGCTGAAGCATTACAAGCAGACCATATGACAAGAACTTGACACATTTCATCATCTCTGAGATAGGGCAAGCAAGGCGTAAGCACCCAAAGCAAAGGCTACGGTTGCTGGGAGTTTAAGAGGATTAAGATTTCAGTCGGAAATGTTCATTTATGGCTCCCTTCCAATTTTCCCGTTTTATTTATCTGGTTTGATCAATAAGACTTTGTCCCTGAGACCAAACTTGGAAGATAGATGAGATCAACCTTATTATAGGATCACAGGCAGGAAAGGTATGGAGGATAGAAGATAAGGTTAGCCTGTTAGGTCTTAGAGAAATCAAAATCCTTATTAAAAGGAGAAATGCCAAATCCCCATAATAATTTTTCAGCAGGAAGCACTTTCTAATAATATACACATGGATTTAAAACATTATCAGGAAAAGAAAGGAAATCATAAAAGACAGATCAGAAAGTGTAATATATTGATAAGCTATAACAACCGTATCATCCGAATTCATAGACAATGACATCACCGAATATATCATGAACCAAGTCACCATCTCCTTTTTTAATTGAATGTGATTAGTACCAAAGTGGAAAGTGACATCATGGATAGCAACAAATCTCTAATCACCCAAATTACAGTCTCAAGTTCTAATTCCAAAACACCAAAACTTCAGTAAAATATTTGCGTTTGGTTTGTGGAAAGTAGTGGGAAAGTGTGGTAAATTAGATAGGGGAAATAATTTTCCCATGTTTAGTTGGAGGAATCTAATTTTAGGTGGGAATATCATTCCCATCACTTTACCTCTCAAGTGGGAAAGGGTGGGAAAATTTACTTTTCTAAAAAAGTGTTACTCTTTTTCCCTTGTCTTTCACTTATATTCTCAAAAGTTAATAATTTTCCCACGTTAATCAAACATGATAATCCTATTCCCACAAAAATAAAAGATTATACTTTCCCACTAAAATAGCATTTCTAGGAAAGTAATGTGAATGATATTACCACTGATACCTAAGATACCACAAGCCGCCAAACATAACCTAAAAAAATGGTACCAAACAAGATTGATGAATTCACTTGGTTAAGAAAACATTTCATCAGTTAGAAGATCCTGATAAGGTCCTAAAAACCAACCATGTGATTCACTTGAATACAACTTTCCACCAGTAACATATCTTCAACTCAAAGCATTTAAAAACAAAAAATCACACCAAACTTGTGATCCAAATGAAGAAAAATGGAAAGGATTGAACTATCAGCACATAATTAGTAAATAAAAGACGATGATCAAAGAGAAACCTGAAACGTGACCGATGCTAATGGTGCAGCCATGCCTCTATAGAGTGCGCCAGGTCCTTCCGTGGCGACAACCCTCCGAAGAATGCCAAGGGCAGAACCGGAATTTAAGCTTTGTTGTCGGATTCTGAGTGTGTCGAGTGGATAACCTGATATGATACCAGCAATGCCACCGAAGCCTCCAGCTACAAATTCTTTTCCCCAGCTACTTGCAAGAAACTCTGGCCAGAAATCCATTTTGATCCAAATCTCATCAAAGTTTCAAAGTTTTTCTTGTTTATATATCCAATACCCAATTTCTGTTTTCTTCTTATATACACAAAAGCAACCTTAAAAAGGACAGTTGTAGTCTTTATTTCTTGCACGGCTTTAAATCTTCTTCCACCTTTCCTGCTCAAGAACTATAGAAACAAAATTATCACCGTTTTCCCCCTGTAAAACAGATTGGCTTTTATGATTTTTCATTTCAAGCCTTAATTTTTGAAACATAAAGAACATGCCTAGTGAACAAATTATACTTAACATATATAGACATATTAATTAGACATTTAAAAAAATACAGCTAATGAAGCTTTTGATACCTTAAAAGGTCAGATTCTGCCTCTGATCTCTGCAAATGAAAAATATAAAAAAAAAAGACCAAGACTTTTGCTGTCTCCCTGATTGAAAATTCAAGTTCTTTTTCTTTGTAAACAAGGCATGGCATGCAAAAATGAAAAAAAGAAACATAACCTTATAAAATTTTCTAATGGTGCATGTATCTATATGTTTCAGGACAAAATTTTCCACTTCCCTTGGAAAGAGGAAAGAAAAGACTGAGAAAAAAAACCCAAGTCTGGAAATGAGATGACCTAGTTTTCCTTTTCCCAACTTTTTTTCTTCTTTACTACATAATAAATAGGAGAGCCGAAACAAATGCCACCGGTTGCTAATTTGTTTGGAGTATCCAGGAGGAGGAAACGGCCAACTTCCTCTTTTCAGGCCCCATTAACAGCTTCCCACGTGGCCCAACCAAGTATTTACACGTGATCTCTCCTGTTTCTTTGGCTCTGTTCACAATCCACAAGTCTTCTCACTTTTCACCCTTCTTTTTAAGTCATTTTTTATTATTATCCCAATGAAATTTGTTTTCAGTGCAGGAATGACACGAACCCCATTTTTGGCCATGGCTGATTAATCAAGTTGCAGATTATTGCTGATTTTTTGAATTAATAAAAAAAAGGAGAGAAGAAAAACAATACAGATGATAAAATATATGGATAAACTTTGGGCTTATTTTAAAATTGGCTCATCCAAATCTAGTTGGCTGGCTGCTAAAGTTATATATTACTGTAAACATTTTTCTGCATTAAGAATCTAAGTCCTAAGATGATTAATTTGAGTAATTTATACAATAATCAGAATTATATTGCATGGAAAAGCATAATAACATGAGAAAAACTGGGGCTGCTGGCAACTTGCAACTTGCAAAGGGTTTCATAGCTTGGAATTCAGCAGAAGAGAAGGGTATTTGATGGCCACCCACTGAAAACACCAGCAGAAGTGGTGGGCCACATTCAGAAAGAGGGCCATGATGGAAAAACAAGTGACAGATACATATGGATCACTGTCCCAATGAATCATCCATGGCCATGGGAATGGGATGTTAGATAAGTTGTCCCTAAGATTTGCATAGTCTTATCAATCAGCTTGAGTTTAGACTCAAACATTTCCAAGATTCTTGTTTTATGCTATAGAAGAGGTGGAGCCTGAGAGGAATTTGATAATTTGCAGGAGGGCAAAGTTCCACTACAAATTTTGTATGAAATATTGCTGAATGCTAATTGCTAAGTGCTTTGTTCAAAACTCAAAACTAGACATGATACGTTAGCACTACACACCATTACAAAAATCGTGTTCCTTGTCTTAAAGGTGTCTAAACATGATTAACGTTTGATTATTCGTGTTTACGTGTCAACCTGTTTAACGTTTACCTAACTATACGTTTAAGACACTTTTAGTAGATTATATACCATTTTAATTTTTTTGTAATTTTCAAAGAAATAATAGTAATAATGTAATTTTATATATTGAAATAAGATAACTTAAATAGAAAAAAATAGGTCTTAATTTTTAAATAACATAAATAAAACTTAATCGTGTAAGCGTGTCTTAAACGTTTAAATCATGTGTCATGCTGACATGAATACACGAATTGTCAGTGTCTACGTACTCAAAACAACTTACAAGCCAAAGGAAAATGAAAAACAACAAAGTGCTAATTAAATTTAGTCTTCACTTGAATGAATTATTATAAGAATCAGCTTCTTATGTGCATGTGATTATAAGAAGATATGGGGGGTGCTTATTTGGAAGATGTTGATGCAAAAGCATTTGTTGAAAATGAAAATTTCCACTAGTCATTTTACTATTGGTATTAATTACTGGATTTGTGCATGTGATATTGTGATGCAAAACAGCAAAAGCATTTGTTGACAATGAAAATTTCCACTAGTTATTTTTATTATTAGTTGATTTATGCACGTTATATTGTGATGCACAAACGTTATGATGCTTGATGCATTTAAAATCCATTTTAACCATGTAAGTATAATATTCCATAAATTTTCATATGGAAATGTTTAATTTCTTGTTCCTCCTAGTCCATCAATAAAAAAAGAAACCCCTCTTTTATAAATAATAATAAAATAATGCATGTGATGCAAAAACATTTATTCAAAATGAAAATTTCCACTAATCATTTTACTATTGATTATTTACTGGATTTTTGTGCATGTGATATTGTGATGCACAAACATTATGATGCTTGATGCATTTAAGGGTCATAGTAATCATATATAGTACTCCCTCCGTCTTATATTATCTGTCCCTTTTGGGTCAAACCAATCATACATTTGACCTTTAATTACAAAAAATATATATACAATCAAATTTTCGAAAAATATGTTTTGAAAAGTTTAAAACTTAACTTAATCAAAACATAATTTTTTAAAATTAATTTTTATATAATTTTTTTATAATTAAAGGTCAAAGTTAGGAAATTTTGACCCAAAAGGGACAGATAATATGAGACGGAGGGAGTATAATATAAATGCTTAACCGTTTTCCAGCTTTATTTTCGTTAAGATAAGACAAATCCGGCAATTATCTTTAAACCCATTAATACTTAACTAATTATCATTACATGTGCCACTAACAACACTGTTAATTACAAGTAATATTATGCTCTAATAGATCTTTCACATTGACATTGAACTATGATTAATGAAAATTATCATTACATGTGATGCAAAAGCATTTGATGAAAATGAAAATGAAAATTTCCACTAGTCATTTTACTATTGATTATTTATTGGATATATTTGTTCATGTGATATTGTGACGCGCAAAAACGATGCTTGATGCTTTTAAAATCCATAGTACCATTTGTTCAAAATGAAAATTTCCACTAGTCATTTTACTATTACTATATTTACTGGATTTGTGCATGTGCATGATGATATTGTGTGACGCGCAAAAACGATGCTTGATGCATTTATTTAAAATGGCTTAATGACCATTTCCCCCTTAAACTTTCACAAAATGGACATTTTCTCCTTGAATCTTTAAATTTGCACTTTCACCCTTAAACTATTAAAATCGGGATAATTTCCTTCTGGTTGTCAAAAATTGCTGATGTGGTCCAAAAATTGACATGGCATAATGCCACATCAACTTTTCTTGGGAAAAATTGTCCCGATTTTATGATAGTTTAGGATCCAAAAAAGTTTAAGGGGGCAAGTTGTCCCGATTTTAATAATTTTTAAGGACTGAAAGTTCCAAACTAAAAGGAGAAAATGTCAATTTTGTAAAAGTTTAAGGGGGAAAATGGTCATTATACCCATTTAAAATCCATAGTAATCATATAATATTCGGCTTAAATACTCTTTCGGCCCTCTACCTTTTTCAAAAGACCCAAATAAGCCCTTTACCTTTTTTTAGAGACAAATAAATCCTATACCTTTTGAATTTGACTTAAGTTAGCTATTTTTAGACGGAATTTTGATGGAACCGTTAAGTATTTGGCGTGTCTTTTCCACGTCAGATATGTGGGCCTCACATGTAAAATTTTGAAAAAAAGTTTGAGAGATTATTTGGTCATTTTGAAAAAGATAGAGGATTTATTTGATCATTTTGAAAAGGTAAAGGGCTCAAAGAGTTGTTTTTTTCCTTGAAATTTGTATGTGGGACCCACTTTGTATGATGTGGAAAATCAATGTCAAACACATAACCGTTCCGTTGAGAATTCCGTCCAAAAAAGATCACTTTCGGTCAAATTCAAAAGGTAAATAATTTATTTGTCCTCTAAAAAATGTTAGAGAGCTTATTTGGATCTTTTGGAAAAGACTGAGGGTGAAGATGTTATTTAAGCCTATAATATATTCCATAAATTTTTATATGCTCAACTATTTTTCAACTCTGTTTTTTGTTTATATAAGACAAATCAGACAATTATTTTCATAGGAGGATGTGATAATTGGAAATTTCATTACTTGATTAAAAAGAAATCTCATTACAATCAAATATCTTACTATAAAGTCAAACATCCAATGACAAATAACAAAACAAACCATTATCTTGATAAATATAGCAAATTAACAAAACCCACAAAGTTTATCCACGTATAGTGAAACTTGAACCTAAGATCATAAATTTTCTTAAAGCATGCAACTATCACTGAGGCAAAAAGCTCAGGTACCAAGCAATTATCTTTGAACCCATTAATTGTTAACGAAAAGTATCATTACATGTGCCACTAAGCACTAACAACATCGTTAATTACAAGTAATGCTACATTATATCACCAAATTATTCCGCTGAAATAACATATACTCCAATTACAAGTACAGAATTTACCTCAAAAAAAAAAAAATACAAGTACAGAAGTATTAAATACTAATAGTCTAATACTCGCCATCAGGCATTTGGCCTGCTGGTAGAGTACTGGACTCTTAGTTTCAGCCTACCTAGACTAAGAGGTCTTAGGTTCAACTCTTACGGAATGTGAGTTTATTTGTAATTTGTTTGTTTATTTCCTGTGCGTTTGTAATCCCAATCTCTTTAAGAAATGAAAATGATTCTTATTTAAAAAAAAATAGTCTAATACCCTATCACACAATATATAAATGCCTTATATTGTAGGATTTACTCAATGAAGTTAGCTTCCATGAAACGTGTGGCTAAACGTGGTGACGACTCATGACGAGTAAAAGTGCCAAAAAATTCAAGATTTAGAAAATCAAATAATGTTTATCATCCTCTATTTTTTTTTCCCTTTGTCAATTTCCAACCTATTTTCTTCTCGGCCCAAAAAAACTATTTCTTTCCACCATGGTTTTCTCAGAAATCCAATGTAAATGTCCATGGGCGTCTTATTGGGCTAAACTCTAAAACCCAAAGCCCAACCTATCGGAACCCAATTTATGATGGATGATCCATCAACCAAAGTCGGTTTCTTTCAAATAAATTCAACAAACTTCAGCAAACAGGAAACTGAAAAGGAAAAAAAGAGTAGCACTGGCACAGATAAGAAAGGCAACACCCTGATGGCGTTGCTAACAACATCTACAGTGACGAAACCTTCTTTGATTCTTCCCTCTTCATTTCCTTCTTGTAATTCTACTTCTTCTTCGACTTCGACTTCGAATTCAAGCTCTTGTATTAGATTTCAGCATCAGACCCACAATATTAGCTGTTTATATCTCGGAGCGTCGTCTCGCGGCTTCCGTCGGAATCCGATAACGATAGTTCCTGGTACGAGGTACAAGGTGTGGAAGAGACATGTTGTTTGCATGGCTCCCGAGGAAGAGAGAATGACTCGACGCTCCCCTCTTGATTTTCCCATTGTAAGTCTTATCGAAATCTCTCTTTCTCTCCTTACACTTCAACTATGTGCGGTGTTTCGCTTTATTTATTTGGTAATTGGAGCTGAATGATGAGAGGAAACTTGAAGGTTTTCTGGGTTTTTGTTGAAATCGGAAATTATTTTATTGTGAATGCCAAATCCTGTTTCAGAATTGATAAACTGTTGTCCAATTAGAAGGTCTTACAAGTAGACGCCCAGTTTGATCAATAGAATGTTTATATTTGAGGTTTTCTAACACTTGTGAAGCCTGATGCTAAAATCTCAATGTCTCATAGGTCGATCTACAGTTTGAAATGCAAATTTTATGGTGTTTTTGGTAAACATATATAATTTCATTACACTATGTGAGTTGTGATAGGTAACTATAAATTGAGATTTCAATAGAGGGACCACTTAATGTATTGGAGACCTTTATTTTGTTAAAATGGGGGGCTGGCTTTGCTATTACGCTTAGTTTTCATTCTTTTTTCATGACAGTGGTTTACTATCTTAGGTGCAAGCTCCAATCAGGGGGAATGATTATAACTTCAATGTGATTGCACCTCTCATATACCCCTTGAGTTCTTTAGTCATAGAAGAAAAAAATATTCTTTAGCTCTTTTTACTGATTCTTAAATTGGATTCATAGTGGCAATCTTTTGCTTAATCAGTGTTTAATTATGCTGATTCATTGACCATTTAATAGTTGTATAGCATTGTTCTTTGCTAAAGAAGTGAGTTCAATATTACATGAAATAGTCGTATCATGATTGGGGATTGAGAGCTTGTCAACTTGTTCTCCTTTTACTTCTCTTATTCCCAATCCATTGGACCAACACTGGTATTATTAGTTTACTTGGGCCTCTTGCTTATGAATTAGGACCAATTGGCTACAGCAAGTCAAAGACTAGCGATATTGCCCTATGGTTGGTCCATTCCTCCCGATCTCTCTTGCTGATTTCTTTATGGCAACATCTTGGTTGGGTTTTAAAAACTCTGATAGGTGTGAATTAATTGTGCTGTTTTATTGAACTGTATATGTTTACAGACAGTTTTAGCTAATATTTAGGCATTTTGTATACCCTTTCTGATCATCTTTTCTGCACTGGCTTGATGTGGTAGGAATGGGAGAGGCCCAGACCTGCGCGGAGACCAGATATCTTCCCCCAATTTAGTCCAATGAAAACACCATTACCTATACCAATGCCAGCTGATCCTCCCGAGGAAGAAGAGGAAGAGGAAGAAAAGAAAGAGGAAGAAGAAGATCCTGATAAGGAAGAAGATCCTGAGCCAGAGAAGCAATCATAGAGGAAATCAAGTTCCTTGATTGCCTTAAAATTTTGCTTTTGCACATTCTGATTTGGCTCTCCGGATATCTAAGCTTATAGACACTAATGCAGAAGGCTAAGTGGACTATTGATGCAGCTCAATGTCTGATGTGGTTTCACTGTCCTAGGGTTGATAAATGCATTTTGTTTGGGTTAACATGATTCTGAAACCAGTTTTGTTGGATAAAGATGATTCAAAACAAGTCTTGTGGCATTCTATCTAATGTTTAGTGCAATAATTCAATTCATTCAATTTTTTTTCATGCCCTTACATGTATGCTCTATGAATGCCTTTACAGCAGGAATTTATTATCTATATCTATGGTTACCTAAAGTTGCTTTGCATTGTTAATTAACTGTTGACCGGATGGATCAATGACTTGGGTACCATGGAAAGGATGCAACGCAGTTAGAGGCAGACCATGAATTTCAGATTTAATTCCACATAAAATGGACCTCTAACAATTGTTGGATTGTGAGAGGTCATAAATTCATAATTGTGCTCCAAAACGCCAAGGAAAATTATTGGATTCTCCACTACTTTTTGTTTAGGATTTAGTAAATTGAAAGCGAATGAACTAAAATTGGCATCCCCTGATCACCACCCAATAATGAGCATGCATAGCATTATTCACGGGAGATCCAATAATGACAGATTCTTCATGGGATAATTCATGACAGTACCATATTTCTCCTACACATTTAGCCTGTGGGCAAATTTGTCATGAAAATCGAACTGTAGCACACAACAAGATGATATTTGGCTATGCACCAATGAGCAATGAAAAGGGCAGAGAAAAATGGCCTTGACTCTTGGCCAACGAGCAATAAGAATTCAGATGTCCAACGTAGGACAAATCAAAGGCAAATTCAGGGAATCAGCAAAAACCACAACTAAAGACAATTTCAAAACACAGACAAAAGCCACAAACGTAGAACTTAAATTTATTTAAGTTTTACATAATGACAATATGAAACTAGAGCATCATATTGTTCCAAACGATGTGCCAAGAGCATCACACTAAACCAAAAGATGTCATCATAATGAAAATAGTAATATCACAAGACAAATATTCAATAGTTGCTGTTTAGTTTGGGGTTCTAAGTCAAGACCCTCATTTCTTCCCACTCTTCTTGAGTCCAGCTCCACCAAATGATCCCTTTTGTTGTGCCTTTGCTCTCAGCTCTTTAAGAGCCTGCTCACCAAGAAAGAACAACAAATCAGGTTAGCGATTCGCGATACATTGTTGCAAAGAGAAAACAAAAATAAATGACTCAGAAAACCAACAACTGACCTTCTCCTCTTCCTTCTTCTTCTGAAGCAAAGCCTTATCATTCTGCACAATAACATGGAGATTAAGACATGAAAATCAGAAAAAAGCATCCAAATGGAATTACTTCAACAATAACAGGATTCTTAGGGAAGATGCAATTTGAGGATAATATACAAAACAGAATTAACTCTAGGATATTTGGCATAATCACACCTATTAAAAACAATTGAATTCTAAGATTAAATAGAAAGCAATTCATCACAATTTAAAAGCACAAATTCCGTAAGGTCAGCATTATTTGCTTTCAATTCTATGTCAAAGTTCTAGTACCTTTATTGTGTTAATTTAAAAATAATGCGAATTAAGAAGAAAAAAAAAACCAGGGCCATGGAATATGAAGGAGCCACAAAAAAGATCATAAAGATGATAATCAAGATATGCCAAAAGAGCAGAATCTATTTCATTTGGTTCTATATAACAGATTAATTTAAATAATAATATAGTTAATTGTAATACCTCGTCGAGTTCTTTCTTCTCAGCCTTGGGTTGCTTCAAAGGCTTCAATTTGCCACCTGAAAAGCCCCAAAATATACAAAAAGAAGTCAAAATCTAGGTAAATAAGATTAATTTAAAAAAAAAAAAGATGAGAAAATTGAAACATTGAAATTAGCAAAGTGAAAATCTTTGAAGGCGCAAAAGAGAATACCTTGCTTGGACGACATGGTTAGGATTTTGCGACTGAAATTCGAAGAGATCAGGGAAATTTGGGAGACAGAACAAATAAGAGCCCTAACCCTAACACTCGATTATTGGGAATTTGGGAATCTCCTAAAAGCCTTATAAATACTGCAAAGAAAGTAAAAATACACGCGCTTAGCGCGTCATCACTCGAACCCAAACAGAAGTGGGAAGCCGCCTCCGCCAAACACTTTTTTTTTTCCCTTTTGGAAAAAGAAATTCTTTTTTTTTTCGTAGGGGAGTATTTTTTTTTTCCCAAAAATAAAGGACGTAGGAAATTTCGAGGTGTTACTATATGTATGTATAATATAATATGTACTATGTATATGTACACTATGAATTTTAATAATATCACGTGTAGAGTGGAGCTTAAGTAATTAGTCTCTAGATCTCAAAAAAAAAAAGTAATTAGTCTCTGTATAAGCCTTTTATTGGTTTTAGGGTTTTGGAATAATTAGATTAATCCTCCACCTTACAAACAAAAAAATTCAGAACTGGCTATTGTCGTCTTCGTGTTAGCGGTGGCGCTTTATGCTCGCTATTTTGGCTATGTTTAGTAGAGTGGTGCGGTAGCAGTGCGATTGACACTGTTTAATAACTATACAAATGAGATTACATACTGTACAGATTATATTAGATACTGTACAAATGAGATTATTAGAGCAGTGATTGAAACAAAGTTTACATTTAAACTCCATTTGAACCAAAAACGGTGGTGAAACCGTCAAATGATGATGAAAAAGTCTTTACTTTTCTTTATGAGATGAAATTGATTGACATGTGATTTCAAGCTTTATTAGAATTCAAACTATATATTATTATATATTCAGATATGTTTTTTTTGAAGTGCTATATCTTCAGATTTTAAAGCTTGAATATTATATTTGAAATTATATCATGTACGTGTTCGGAATTAAGATAATGATTTTTGCTTAGACATGGTTCATTAAGAGGGAAAACAGAACCCAAAATCCTACAGATTAAGAGGGAAAACAAAACAAGTGGGAAGTACTGAATTGAAAATGTTTAAACAAAATGGACAGGCAATTATTCACTGGGTAACCCTTAGGAAAATCATTTAAAGCATTCCGCTCTTCCTGATCTCTCTCCATCTCTTGCTTTTTTTTTCTTCTATGACTTCCTTTTTTTCTTTGCCCTCTGGTTTCTCTTCTCGTTACTCTCTCTGCGTCTGACGAAATCTCTCTCCGCGTCTCTATTTATGAAGAATTAGAGCATGAGCAACAAGGCTCCGATCATGATCCTCTACGCCTCTACTCATATGTTAATATGTTACCGGGTTGGTCAAAAACGAGACTCACACGCACAACAAATGTGGGCCGTTTGATCCTTTTGATTTTAGCTAGTTTACGACTTACGAGTGATGTGATCATTTTGATTTTGCTAGAAAACAAAAGAAGATAGAACGCTAACGACATTCCCAAACACTCTCTCATTGGGTCATTTTGATTTTGATCATCTCTTCTTGCTTTCTTTTCTTTTCTTTTCTTCTCTCTTCTCCGTCTTCCTTCTTCTCTTTATTTCCTTTGCCCTTTCGTTTCTCTCTGATGAGAAAGGACCTTCTGGGTCTCTATTTATTAAGAAATAGAACGTGAGCAGAAAGGCTCCGATAAAAATCCTCTACGGCTCTACTTCAGGTAATCATATGTTATCAGGATAGTAAAAAATGAGAATTACACACTCTGACACACACAACAACATGTGGGCTGTGAGATGGCTTTAGCTAGGTTACGAGTGATGATTTTGGTCAAAAACAAAAATGTTAAAAAATAAGGATATCTACCCAAACTGTTTGAAAATTTAGAAACATTGGCTTGCCAACACCTGCTCGCCCAAAAAACTTGCCTATGCCACCATATTTTCTGTCACGGGCTCGCTAATTAAGTTAGCACCATGCGGCCTTAGGCTAAGATTTCAACTAGCTATGGATGCCTAAGTTCAACTTTAACTCGTTGCATGCTAGTGCTTAAGATAGCAAAGGTTGGTTTGTTACTTAATGGGCTTGTTAGCAAAGGATTAGTATGTTAGTATGTGTGGGAAGACTAACATAGAGTGCAAAGAGTGTGGGGGAAGCGCGTATGTATTGCTCTTGAATATAAAAGTGTGTATGAGTACAATGTCTCTTCCAAAAATGATGAGGGGCGCCTTATATTTATAGCCAACCCTCCTAATTATATGTGGCCATGATGTGGCCAAGTGGCGGCACAGTAGAGGCCCTCTAGAGGCCTCAATGTCTATTTACAAGGCAAAATATCTGCCTAAGTCGGGTTAAGGCTCTTCATGCGGTTTTGGAAGCTTCTAGGCCATTCTGGCACACTTTGGGGCGCCTTTGGGGTCTTTTTAGAGCCTTCTGAGGCCTCAAGGGCGCCGACTATCCGACCCACCAGGCGACCTAGGCGCGTGGCCGTGCGCCCCTCGGGCCTGTTGTGAGGCCTAAGTGCTTGGCTTCCAAGACCAAGTGCCACACATGTCTAAGGTAACTCGTAATGTTGTGTTATCGTTAATTATGGGGGCTAGCTCTGTAGCTGAATACAGAGCTAGCCCCCAAATGAGTCCTTTTGGATGGAAATTAGTTAAATTTCATTACCAATTGGACGGAGATTGGCATGATTCTTATAAATTTCGTCGAATATCTTTTCAATTGTTGACTTAATTTAATCAGTTTTTCATCTAAAAGGTTTTATTTGTCATTTTTTACAAGTTTAGGTGTGTAATTGATAATTTTAAAAGTTCAAGGGCTAATTTGTCTTACAAGTTCAGAGGCCAAAATGTCAAGCCATTGGATTTTTATGCAATCATCCAATTTAATAATTTCTTTTTAGCGTTATTTTGGACGATCAAATTCATTTTTTTTTTTTTCACATTATATGTCATAGATACTATTCAAATAAAACATAAATTCCGTTGACTGTCACAAGTCATGGGGTAAGACCCTATTTGGTAGACCAGTGAGATTGGTTTTAGTGGGATTGAAATGATAAGATTAGTTACTGTACAGTCAAATTAGTTACTGTACTGATGAGAATATAAACGATGGTAAGAATATGTGTTTGGCGAAAACAATGGTGGCGATGAGATGAGGATGTAAATTTACCATTAAGGGTATTAACATAAATATGTATTATATTTATTTAATAAATTTTTAACTTTTATATATGTATTTTAATTTTTTAATTAAATTATTTAGTTTATATATATATATGAATAAAATAAATATAAGTAAAATAAAAAATATAAGTAAAATGTTTAAATTAAAAGAAATTATATTATTGGTTAATTAATAATACTATAGAAGAAGTGACGTGAAAGGTTTGCAAAAGGCAAAAGAAAAAGAAAAAAAAAAGGTCTAAATTTGAAAATCAAAGGCAAACGGCTCAATTGATTTAGGCTGCGTTTAGATGAGCGGTGTGATTGACTCCGTTTGAACGGTGGCAATGAGATTAGTTACTGTACAGATGAGATTAGATACTGTACATATGAGAATGTAATCAACGGTGGAAACAGAAGTGTTAAGTAAGAACAGCGGTGACGGTGAGATTATAACGTAAAACGACCATTAAGGGTATTAACATAAAAACATGATTATATACTAATTTATCAAATTTTTTTATATATGCTCATTGTATTATTCTTTATAAAGGTTATGTACTAGCAATTATAATTATTTATTATTTTGGATTTATTTATTTCTTTATATTAATTTTTATTTTGACATGTATAAATTCTTATAATTTAGACATTAATTTTTTTTGCTACAAATAATTTAGACATTATAAAATATTTAAATTGTTACATGGAATTAAAAATTAAGATTGGGCTTTTTAAAATATTTATACAATCATTTAAGTTGGATTTGGCAAGGAGGAGATGAGCAGTGAGATAAAGAAGAAGATGAGCATAGAGAAAGAGAGATCGTGAATAAGAAAAATCCCTAAGATTTTCAATTAAATGAGAAAAGGGTAAAATAGCGAGACAGTAATTGAAGAAGCGTTAAACTAGTCTGCTGGAGGTATTTGGTTCGATTCAAATGGACTAGTGCACTACTAAAATTATGAGCCATGTGGGCTAAACGACCCAACGCTCAAATACACTTAAAGGACCGTTTCACCAGTATACCACCGTTTTGGGACCAAACGGTGGTGGATTGATGTACAAAACACAGCCTTGATAGCAAAATGCTCAGTGGTCGTTTGCCGTTTAGAAGGGAAATTAGTTGGCCATGTCAGCAACTGATCCCAATGGTGTATGTGATACACCTAAGGCTCTGGTGGGAAAGCTCTACCAAACGGGCCGGAATAAGTCTTTAGAATGGCTTACTAAAAACAATGTAGTGCTTTCGGACAAAAAAAATCACTCTATACATGTAGTCTATAATTCTCGAAGTACATATGGAAAGAAAATCTGTCTTGGCCATAAATTAATTTATGGAATCGTCTCTTGGAATTTTATAAATTTAGCATTCGTAGTATTACGGATGACTCTTTCTAGGAATATATATACTATATATTATTTTTAGTGAATATGGAAATTATTTAAAGGTCAAATTGAGGATTAATGTGGTGCCTTCTTTTGGTATTCTTTTAGTCTTTTTTGGTCTTTTCGCACTTTTCAGGTGACTAAAAAAGCCCTCGAAGAATTTTCTCCTTTACTTTTCCTACTGCCCTTTTTTGTAATTTACTATTTTCACATTTATAATTAAATGTATTTTAATTACATATTAATTGTATGTAGATATTAGGATTTACCGGTTCAACTCCTCTGCCGGAATTCCAAAGGATTGGTGGTATAAATGTATCTGCAACAATGGTTGATTCATGGGTAAACTATTGACATTCCAATTTTGTTTTCCTTTCTTCTTCATTTCTATTTGGGTGGGTTTTTTCTTCCTCAACATTTCTCTGAATTGGTTTCACATGGACTCCGTTCGGTATCCTAAAATTTCCAGGTGTACGTTGATAAGATCCTTCCATTTAATTTAGTAGCGTCTTAGGATGACATAACCTAAAGTGTGGAGCTTTCACTTCTCATCACAACATTTTGAGGTAAATCTGGATTTATTTGTTGATTATATTATTTGATACTTAAATTTAACATTTCTTTATTCCTCTTTTATTTTACAAAAAGTTTTTTTTGTTAATTTATCATTCGACTTCCTTTTTATTGAGCTTTCTATTATGTTTAGTATATTTCAAAATTTTCAAAAGCACAGTTAACCAATGCTAAATACAATCACTTTGTGATGCATTGTGTAAATTACATATACTCCTACAAATACTCTCAACTAATTTAATTTTCCTACGACAACTATACATGCTCCTTGACTACAAAAATTTAGGTCTTCCTTATGCAGAAGCCAAATTCTTCCACCTACCTGAGTTCATTAATTTAACAATTGCAATCAAGATTAAAAAATGACCGTAACGTACTATGTTTTTTTTAGATAATCAACATACATTTCAAACAACAAATAATATTAGCTTTATTTTGATGAATTATCTAGAAATACAGGAGTAGAATATTAGCTTTATTTTGATGAATTACCTAGAGATGGAGTAGAATTTAGGTAATGCACTTTTAGAATGAAAGAGAGGTCATGTGTTTGCTTTATATATGCGAATTATTTGTTTGGATGTATGAGTTTCTCCTAATTAAGTGATTAACTTACAGCCAATGCAATATTTTCTTACTAACTGACTTAAACAACTACAAAAAGTATAGCCCTAATAAGAAGATAACTGCAGCGCAAGGGCAGGCCACCCTGCTTGTATATAATAAAGATAAAACATATATAGGTACGTTAAAAATAAAGCATATATACGAACGTTCCATGCATGCATTAATTGTCATAGGGGTTACTAAAAGTCAAATCTTATCTTGAAATGGTAAAAGTACTTCTATATAATATACCAAATCTGATGTCGGGACTTACTTCCCAAACCCTTGAGTTGATTCTCAAAGGGGTAATCTTCGGCTTAATGATTTAGCTTAGTCATATATGTAGTACTAGTTTTGCAGAATCCTGAGAAATGGGCTTTTAACGATAACTGAATTGGATATATGGCCCACTTCTGAACTTGGTTGAGTTTGAAATTTACCAGGCATAGCTGTCCTGTCCTCTGTTAAATTTTTTTGAATAATATGATTATAAGCTTCGAAGCACCGCATTATTTGACTTGGAATTTTCTTTGCATATTTCAATCCTTATCAATGTTTAAACGGCAAAATAATCTTTCATAAAAAAAGAAGGCGGTGAAATAATCATTTTGAACCCTAAACTTAAAAAAACTTAAAGTATTGTTGTAGACAATTTGTCTCATAAACTTTTATTTTGAGGTTCCATTGCTCCTTCCGTTAATGGAGCGACTAATGGTGCTAACATGGATATATGCCACCTCAACACCAAGTGACATATGAATTGGTTTCGCGTGATAGAATACAGGCAAAATGAATTTAAAAAAAAAATTCAAAGGACAAAATGACAAAATTTTCAAAATTTAAGGAGCAAAATGATAATTTTGAAAAGCCACATGCCACCTATTACACGTGGCAAATCCATGTGTTATTCAGTGTTGATGTGGCATGTCCACGTCAGCACCATTAATTATTCAATTGACTGAAGGGACAACGTAGCCTTAAAATAAAAGTTCGGGGAGCAAAATTTTCACAATAATATTTGAAGGGACAAAACGTCTAAACCCTATACTTTAAGAGGACAAACAGTCATTTCCCCGACCCGGCCCATAGGCTATTGTTTGATACAATTGATGAAAACCAAACAGTCCAAGAAACAGGGTTACCCTGCTTTATATGGAAGAATGAATTCTTCTACTTACCAAAAAATTTCAACCATCCAAAATAATAATGCTAAATGCATCAAGATATTAATTAATATATATTTTCATAATAACACTCTTTAAATTAAGAAATAGTAGATCCCAATAAGCCAACAAATCAGACATAACCATATATTGTCATATTTGCTATATAATTAATTTAAGCATCTTTAACCCTACAATTATCTGGCCTCCATGACTGAAATTGAGACATAATTTATAGAGCACTTCTCAAACTTGTTTTCAGGTGCATCTTTCTCCTTTCTGATAGTAGAATTGATGAAAAATGCTGGTTGTTTTGGTGGCGGCAATAACACAGACTCATTTGACAGCATCGAAACAACATCAGACATGGTAGGCCTGTCTATGGCATGGTCTTGTACACACAATAGACCAATGTGAATGCATCTCAGTATTTCATTCTGAGCAAGTGATTCATCTTCTTCCAATGCCGGATCGACTAACTTAAAACCTTTACCTTCATTCCATAGTTGCCATGCCTAATGGAAAATAATGGAATTCATGTGAACAAAAATTGAAACATTACAGAAATCCATTAATGCTGGATAGGATTTTGGAGAAAAGGAACTTACGTATCCTGTAAGGCTGAGTGGATGTTCAGAATGGTAGCAGCTGCCATTCTTCCTACCACTGGCTACTTCTAAAATCAGCACCCCAAAGCTGAAAACATCAGTTTTAACTGAAACAAGCCCGTGGAAGGCATATTCCGGAGACATGTAGCCACTATTGAAAATTTAAAATCATCAAATTATTAGCCATTTTCAACAATTGATAAGACAAATTAACATCAAGTCAAATTTTGCTTGTTACACTTACTATGTTCCAACAACTCTGTTTGTATTGGCTTCAAATTCATTAAGCTCAAAAATTCTAGCCATGCCAAAATCAGATATTTTTGGTTTCATCTCTTCATCAAGCAAAATGTTGCTGGCCTTCAAGTCTCTATGGATTACTCTTAGTCTTGAATATTTATGAAGATAAAGCAGCCCTTGAGCAATGCCATCAATGATAATGAAGCGCTTTTTCCAATTCAACATTTTCTTATTGTTACAATCTGTTCCAAATTTAAAAGACCAATAGCAATATATTCCATTAGCTGTTGATAGAAACTTCAAGCAATATGATTGTGAAACAAGCAGATTTGCCAGTGATTAGGAGTAAGAATGCCGCTTACCAAACAGAAAGGAGTCTAAGCTTTTGTTTGGCATATACTCATAGACTAATATCTTTTCATCTGCTTGAATGCAGAAGCCAAGAAGTCTCACAAGATTTGTGTGTTGAAGTTTGGCAATGAGTATTGCTTCCTTCTTGAATTCCTCCATGCCTTGTCCTGAACTTCTTGAGAGTCTTTTGATTGCTACTTCTCGTCCATCAGATAAAATTCCCTGAAATTTCATTTCCCCTTTTGCATATAAGAATCATATATAAGAATTTAATGTGGAAATGGGATTTTGAATTTGGCCTGATGCCTTATGTTACCTTATAAACAGGTCCAAATCCACCTTGTCCAAGCTTATTTGCAGTTGAGAAATAGCTTGTAGCAACAGCAATACTTTCAAAGCTGAACACACACAACTCATTTCTATCATTCTTCTGTCGTTTCGGTCTGCCAAATGAGAGGGTTGGCATTGCAGTGCCTCCAAGCTCATTTAATAGTATCCTTTGCTTAACTTCTGCAGAACCTGATCAATTTGCTTTGTATGTCAACATTTGAAAAATGATTAATATTCCTTGATATTAAGTATTAACATGAAAAAATATGTATTTTGAGAATGATAATATGAGTGACGGATAGACCTTTTGCTGTGCACTTTTTCCATATGAGATAGCCGAAGGAACACAATGAGGGTAGAACCATAACTAGTCCAACCAAAATCGTTAGCAACTTCCACCCCTTATTCTTCTCTGCATTTGCAAACAGATTGCATCATTTACTATATAATACTAGGGAAATGCATATTTTTATATTTGAATTTCGAAATGGCATAAATGCCACTTTGCACTCTTGAGTTTATACGGACTGTTACTTTGCACCCTTGAGTTTAAATGGACTGCCACTTTAGACCCAATTTTTTATTTTGATCAAAACACACCCTAAAGTTTTATTTTTGTGCCACTTTGTGGCTTCATCACGGCGTCCGACGTGGCATGCCACGTGTACAAAAAATGACACATGGCACGCCACGTCAAACACTATGACGGATCCGTTTGTCCTCTCGGACGGAGGGTCCAAAGTGCCACAAAAATAAAACTTTAAGGTGCATTTTGATCAGAATAAAAAGTTGGGTGCAAAGTGGCAGTCCATATCAACTTAAGGGTGCAAAGTGGCATTTATGCCATTTCGAAATACTCTTCAATAAGGGAGCATGGAAATTTTTTCAATGAAATGAAAAGAAAAAAGAAAAAGAAGAAAAAAAGGATTGATTAGTTTTGTTTCTCCTCTTAGATAATTTGCACGAAAAGCAAGAACTTGAGAAAACGTAACAGGGCAACATACCAACTCTGATGATGTAAATTGACCGGACATCACGATAGTCTTCAGAAACAGGCCCCCTGAAATTTGCTTCTGAGCTCCAAATTTCGCAACCGGTCTTTAATTTATCAGAGGCTGAAGCATAGGCAACGCAAGAACAATTGCTCAAGCATTTAGCCTCGCAATCATAAAGTGTCAGGTTCTCACTCTCGCTGAATTTGAATCCGCTGGTGGACATGGAACCAAACTGGAGACCGAATTTAGGACGATGGATCCAACAGGAAGGAAATTCTTGCTTTGCACACCCTTTGTTGACATGAAAGAAATCAAGGGCATCAACGACACCACATGAAAATAGTGGAAAATTGCTGAAAGAGCTTGAGTCAACCTTGATCGATCCCCAACCATCTAATCTTAACCTAGGGTAAATATTATCTTCTCCCGTACTAGTTATATTGTAAGTCACGTACCTTTCATTTTCATTTGCAACGTAGCTAAATTGGAACTGGTAAGAATGTAAATCTGAATCATCATAATAATTAGAAACATTGGGTTGCCAATTAGGCACGCTCCTCCAATAAATTCGCCCTCGCCACAACATTATAAGTTGGTTTATACCGTTAGGATCAATTCCTAAAGTAAAAGACCCTCTGGCAGGTGATTCATAGCTTCTCGGTGATGTCAGAGACCAACCGAATCCTGTCTTCAAATTGATTCCAAGTTTCATACCAGGTAAAAAAGTGTCGGTGGGATAATCAAAACTCTGCCATAAAACCCGTCCCTTAGATCCATCTGAATTCAGTTGGCTCAGCACAAAATTACCATCGTCCTGTAGAGTTGCACTAGCGTTTTTTACAGAGCCACTAGCTGAATATAAAGTGATGATTTCACGTTCATGATGAGCACCAGAAAGAATCTTCAAGTTGCAATTTTCATCAAGAGCAAGGATTGCTTTGATGGCAAGATCACTCAACACTGGGTTGTCGCGGTTGGCTAACCAGACTGGTTCATCGTAGTAAGTTTGATCGATGTACCAAATTCCCAAGTAGGAACCAGAAGCAAATGAACGAGGACCAGAGAATCCTAATTTGAAGATCCCTGACGCAGAAGATAGCTTGTCTCCGTATCGTAGCTGTTGACCTTGGCTGATGGTGTCCGGAGCAGAGTAAGAGTGATCACATTGTAGTAGTAAAAATAAAAGAGTAATTAGAAGGACGAGTTTTTGCCTTCCGTTGGCCGCCATGCAATTGGCAAGATACGTAATCTTTACCCTTTTCACGAAGAATCAAGTATTTGAATTGTCGAAGAGCGACTTTAGAAAAGCAGAGTAATCATCAGCTTCATTTAGAAAAGCAGAGTAACCTTTGCTTGGCGATCGAAAAGGCTTGGAAGTTGCTACTACTCAACTTTCCATCATATCCTTTCTAATTTCCAAGTAAATTATTCATTTTCAAATTTCCACGAGTAAATTATTCATTTAGACCAAGAACATTTTACTCTTGTTTTACTTTTCTCTGCTTTCTATCAATTTCCACTTTCGATTTCAGTTGACCTGCTACTTTCCAAGAAGCTGCCAAGTTGACTATTGCAATCAAGGTAATTGTTTGTGGCCCCGTAAATTAGAAACTAGTACTACTACTGACCTGATTTATGTATAATATATAGTGTAGAAAACTATTTAGAAATAGAACAAGGAAATAATGACCAAGTTCAATCTAAGTAAGTCAATCAAGCCCAACGTGCCTGCCGGTTCATGTTGAACATTATGTACATTTCTATTCTCAGAGGGAAGACTTTTGCTCGAATTTCATTGACTAATAAAAGCTTATATGCCTTATTTCATTGTATAATAAGTTGAAAAAGGATATAGCATATATCCTGAATCTGTGAATATTCAGGTTCAGACAACAACTAGGGACTGAACGAAAAGCCAAAAGGATTACAAAAATTGAAGACCCAAAAGGAACATGGGACATGGACCAGGAATAGAGTTTGGATCTTTAACCCTGCAATTATCTAGCCTCCATGACTGAAATGGACATATAATTTATAGAGCATTTCTCTGACTTGTTTTCAGGTACACCTTGCTCTGCAATTCTAGCATTGATGAAAAATGCTGGTTGTTTTGGTGCTGGAAGTAACAAAGACTCATTTGACAGCATTGAAACAACATCAGACATGGTAGGCCTATCTATGGCATGGTCTTGTACACACAATAGACCAATGTGAATACATCTCAGTATTTCATTATGAGCAAGTGTTTCATCCAGTGTCGAATCTACTAACTCCAGACCCTTACCTTCATTCCAGAGTTGCCATGCCTAATAGAAAATGGAATTCATGTTAAATTGCAACATTACAGAAATCCGATATTTGATTAGAATTTTGGGCAGAAAGGAACTTACATATCCTGTAAGGCTAATTGGGTGTTCAGAATGGTAGCAGCCGCCATTCTTCCTACCACTCACTACTTCTAAAATCAGCACCCCAAAACTGAAAACATCAGTTTTAACTGAAACAAGGCCGTGGAAGGCATATTCCGGAGACATATAGCCACTGTGTAAATAATCAATCCTTAGCCATTTTCAACAATTGATATATAGGACAAACATCCACAAATATACAAGTAAGACCAGAATTAATATATACTTGTCCCAAAGCAGGGTACTTACTATGTTCCAACAACCCTGTTTGTATTTGCTTCCATTTCATTTAACTCAAAAATTCTAGCCATGCCAAAATCAGATATTTTTGGTTTCATCTCTTCATCAAGCAAAATGTTGCTAGCCTTTAAGTCTCTATGGATTACTCTTAGTCTTGAGTATTTATGGAGATAAAGCAGCCCTTGAGCAATTCCCTCAATAATGACAAAGCGCCTTCTCCAATTTAACATTTTCTTTTTGTCACAATCTGTCCCAAATTTTTAAAAAAGACCAGCAATATTACATTAGCTATTGACAAAAACTCCATGGCAGTAACTTGGTTGTTCAATAAGCAGAGTTGCCTGTATATGATTAGCAGTTATGAAGACCTTACCAAAGAGAAAAGAGTCTAAGCTTTTGTTTTGCATATACTCATAGACTAATATCCTTTCCTCTCCTTGAATGCAAAAACCAAGAAGCCTCACAAGATTTGTGTGCTGGAGTTTGGCAATGAGGATTGCTTCATTCTTGAATTCCACCATTCCTTGTCCTGAATTTCTCGAAAGTCTTTTTATTGCCACTTGTCGTCCATCAGATAAATTTCCCTGAAATTATCAATTTGCCTTTTGCATGTAAGAAAGCTGTAATAGGGATCTAAGGTTGAAATTAACTTCATTTTCATGGAAACTTGAAATTGGATTTCAAATTGGTACCATGCCTTACCTTATAAACAGGTCCAAACCCACCCCGTCCTAGCTGATTTTCCATAGAGAAATAGCTCGTAGCAACAGCTATACTTTCAAAGCTGAAGATACACAACTCATTTCCATCTTTCTTCTGAATTTTTGGTTTGCCAGACGAGAAGGAAGGCATTGGGTTGCCTCCAAGCTCATTTAGTAGTATCCTTTCCTTAATTTCTGCAGCCCCTGATCAAATTACATTGTGTTAAAACATTTGATAAATGATTACTATAATCTTAAACAATATTAATTGACATATGAAAAGTACATATGGGAGCTAAGGGTTCACCTTTTGCTCTGCACTTTCTCCATATAACATAGCAGATGGAGCAAAACGAAGGGATGACCATAAGTCCTCCAACCAGAATTGTTACCCACATCCACCACTTATTCTCTGTCTTAACAAAGCTTCATAATATAAGCAATATACATATGATACAAGGGGATGTGAATTTGTATTTTAAAATGCAGTTAAAGAAAGGGCTATGGCGATTTAATTCCCGCTCCCATGCACTTTTAATTCTAGAAAAAATGCTCTTCCTTGGTTACTATACTATTATCTATTAACTTCTTGGTTGGGGTGATCTTTGATCACCTCTGGTGATTTTGAGTGGTAATCTCAGATCACCTCGTTTGGTTTGCAGATCACCCGCGGTGATCTTGGGTGGTAATCTCAGCTCACCCGTTTGGTTTGTAGATGTTGCACTTTTTTTTTTGGTGTGGTAATCTGGATTATCCCGATCACCTCTCTGGGATTGCTCTGAATTACCACCCTAAACCCAGGTAATGAAAGATCACCCCTGTAAATAAGCATGAGCTTTCGCTTTCTTGGTTAAAAAAAAAAAAGCATGAGCTTCAGTAATATAATAGATTAACTTACGTTTAACTTCAAGGTTAAGGGAGTTTATCTCCCGGGCCCGGCCATCATATTCAGAAGCAGATTTCCTGAAAATTGCTTCTGAGCTCCAAATTTCGCAGCCGGTGTCGTCCTCGTAGACTGTAGCAAAGGCGAAGCAAGAACAATTACTCAAGCATTTGGCCTTGCAACCGAAATAGGTAAGGTTCTCACTGTCGCTGAATTTGAATCCTTTGGTCAACATAACACCCTTTGTCATGTGGAATCCAGAAAAAGAGTTTTTACTCCTACACTCTGGTAACTTTTGCTCTAGACACCCATGGTCAGGGGAATCACGATAAAGACAGAGAAGTGTTAAGAAGCTGCCCCCTTTGCTGTAAACCGTTATCCCAGCACCAAGACCAGATCCTAATCTTAACCTTGGGAAAGTAGTTGTGTCTCCAGTTATATTGTAAGTCATGTATGTTTCATTTTCATTTAAAATGTAACTAAAGTTGTAACCTAGATCAGCAGATCCACCAAAATCGTTTGAAAATTTAGAAATATTGGCTTGCCAAGGCCCACTCGTCCAAGAAACTTGCCTATGCCACCATATTTTGAACTGTCGGGTACCATTGGGGTCGATGCCAAACGTAAAAGATCCTCTGCCAGGTGACCTTAAGCTTTTCCATGATGTCAAAAACCAACTATGCCCTGTTTTGAAATTGATTCCCAGTTTCATACCAGGTAAAAGAGTGTCGGTTGGATAATCAAAACTTTGCCATAAAACCCTTCGTATGGATCCATCTAAATTCAGTTGGCTCAGCACAAAATTACCATCGGCTCGTAGAGTTGCGCTAGCGTTAATGGGGGCTAGCTCTGTAGCTGAATACAGAGTAATGATTTCACGCTTATCAGCTGAAAGAATTTTCAAGTTGCAATGTTCATCGAGTGCAAGTATTCCATTGAATGCATCACCCAACACTGGGTTGTCACGGTTTGCCACCCACACTGGTTGATCGACGTAACCCTGTACCGTAATATACGGATTATCTTTATTATAGTTTGAATCGCTGTACCATATTCCCAAGTAGGAACCAGAGTTTGCATAAGGAGGAAAGAAGAATCCCAACTTGAAGATCCCAGAAGATAGCTGTTCATCACCTTGTAGCTGCTGGCCTTGACGAATGGTGTCCTTGGCAAAATAAGAATGATCATTTAGGAGTAGTAGAAATGAAAAAGTAAGAAGGACGAGTTTTTTCGCCTCCATTAATGGCCATTGGTAACCAAGGAATGGATTCATACCTTTTTCTTTGCAGCCAAAATGAATAATCTTGTATTTCATATAGGAAGCGACGAACCATACTGTCCTGACGCAAGAAATAAAAAAGCATTAATTCCGTTGACTGTCAAGTCAGGGTGTAGATTAGCTAAGTCTTTATAGAGTTTAGAATGGCTTGCAAAAAATAATGTAGTGCTAAACTTAGTTTATTGGTTGCAAAATTTTGCTGACTATTGTAGCTTTAAATCAACGGCAACTAGACTAATGAAAGTGGTCCTGTTAAATTGGACAAGCTTGGAAAGACTGCAATATATATTGACTTGGACTTTAATTTCTTTGTTTACTTTCTTCGATTCTTCGTCTTCACATTATTTATCCTGCTCTATGCCGTCTAATTAACGAGAAATGTTATTTATCAGTAGAGTATATGACACGTAGATGACATTACCAAATCAAAATCTGATTTGATTATATTGTCTAACACGTGTTGTTTTTCAGTTTTTAATATTGCTACATGATTTAGTTAATGAAAAGAAATAAAACATTTATATATACTAGTAATTTGTCACGTGTTCCATACGTGTTCCATACCTGGGGTTGGAGTTTTAATTGAAACATATTTTAAGTTACATATTATGCAATATAATGTCAATGTTAATTTTGAAAAGATTAAATTTTTCTAAATTTTTACAAATTATTGAGAATAAATTAATCAAATTTTTGTTTCATATTTTTTGAATTAATTTCTAATAAAATCGAAACAAGATTTAAGTACTTGTTAAAATAAATCCTTAAAACCAATATACCTAAGATTTGATTAGATAATCTCGGCGCTAAAAATCATGCAAAATTGAGCCAAGGTCCGGAATGCGTTTTTAACCAAAAACCATGATGGTAAAAATGACCAAAAAGATTTTCCCTCAATTTTTGGTAAAAACACTCATAAAAATATATATAATTGAACGCCAAAAAGATTGGAGGACTTTTCACGCTTTTAATATCGTTTTTCATATTTTTTTCTGAATTAATTTCTAATTAAATCGAAACAAGATTCTGATGCATGTAAAAACAAATCCTTAAATCCAATATGGCCTAGATTTGATTAGACTAATAAAGATATTTTAAGGAGTCTCAGCACCAAAAACCATGCAAAACAGAACCGTGACCCCGGAAGGCGTTTTTAGTCACAATCAGTGATAGTTAGTACACGATTTCGGCTGAAAACTGACCCCGAAAGTTTCTCTCAATTTTTTGCCACAATACTCAGAAAAAATATATAATTCAACTCCAAAAAGATTAACGGGTTTTTCACGCTTCCAATATCGTTTTTTCATTTTTTCCCGAATTAATTTCTAATTAAATCGAAATAATATTCAGATGCTCGTAAAAACAAATCCTCATATCCAATGTGGCTGACATTTGGTTCGATGAATATAGATAAATCAAGGAGTCTTTGCGCCAAAAATCATGCAAAATTGAGCCGGGGCTCTGAAATGCGTTTTTAGCCAAAAACCGTGATGGTTAGTACATGATTTTGGCTAAAAACCGACCCAAAAATTTTTATCTCAATTTTTTGCCACAATACTCAGAAAAATATATAATTCAACACCAAAAAGATTGACGGGCTTTTCACGCTTCTAATATCGTTTTTTTTTTTTCCGAATTAATTTCTAATTAAATCGAAACAAGATTGAGATGCTCGAAAAAATAAATCCTTATATCCAATATGACTGAGATTTGGTTCGATGAAAATAGATATTTCAAGGAGTCTTTGCGCCAAAAATCATGCAAAATTGAGCCAGAGCTCCGGAACGCGTTTTTAGCCGAAAACTGTGATGAATACACGATTTCGGCTAAAAACGGACCCTAAAAGTTTTTTTATCAAATTTTTGCCACAATACTCAGAAAAAATATATAATTCAACGCCAAAAAGATTGACGAGCTTTTCACGCTTCTAATATCGTTTTTCCATTTTTCCGAATTAATTTCTAATTAAGTCGAAACAAGATTGAGATGCTCGAAAAAACAAATCCATATATTCAATATGACTGGGATTTGGTTCGATGAATATAGATATTTTCAAGGAGCCTTTACGCCAAAAATCTTGCAAAACTGAGCCGGGGCCCCGGAACGCGTTTTTAGCCATAAGCCGTGATGAGTAAACGATTTCGGATAAAGTTTTGCAAAAACTGATCCGAAAATTTTTTCCTCAATTCTTTGCCTCAATACCAAAAAAAAATAAAAAATTTAACACCAAAAAGATTGAAGGGCTTTTTTTTTCGAATTAATTTCTTATTAAATCGAAACAACATTAAGATGCTCGTAAAAACAAATCGTTAAAACGAATGTGGCTGTGATTTGGTTCGATGAATATATCAAGGAGTCTTTACGCTAAAAATTATTCAAAACTGAGCTAGGGCCCCAAAATGCGTTTTTAGCCATAAACCGTGATGAGTAAACGATTTCGGCTAAAATTTTGCAAAAACTAATCCTAAAAAATTTTTCCTCAATTCTTTCCCACAATACTCAGAAAAAATATATAATTCAACGCCAATACTTTTAAACCATGCAAAAACCAGGCAAAACTAAGTCAAGGCCCGAAACGCGTTTTTAGCCAAACGTACACGATTTCGCCTAAAAATTGAGACGAATTTTTTTTTCTCAATTTTTTGTGACAATAGTCATAAAAAATATATAATTTAACGCCAAAAAAATTGAAGGATTTTACACACTTCTAATATCGTTTTTCCATTTTTTTTCCGAATTAAATTTTAATTAAAACGAAACAAGATTTAGATGCTCGTAAAAATAAATCATTAAATCGAATTTGGATGGGATTTGGTTCGATGAATATAGATATTTCAAGGAGTCGTTACACCAAAATCATGCAAAACTGAAACGGGGTCCCGGATTGTGGTTTTAGCAAAAAACCGTGACGGTTAGTACAAGATTTCAGCGAAAGTTTTGCAAAGACTGACCCGAAAAATTTTTCCTCAAATTTTTTTCCACAATAGTCAGAAAAAATACACATTCAACACAAAAAAATAATTGAAATATTTTTCTCGCTTTAAATATTATTTTTCTATTTTTTTCCGAATCTATTTTTAATTAAATCGAAACAATATTTAAATGCTCGTAAAAACAAATCCTAAAATCTAATGTGGCTGAGGGCCTGAGATTGGTTAGATGAATATAGATATTTCAAAGAGCCTTTCTGCCAAAAATCATGCAAAATTGAGCCAGGGCCCCCGAAACGCGTTTTTATCCCAAAAACCATGATGGTTAGTACACGATTTTCAGCTAAAAATTGACCCGATGTTTTTTTTTTCTGGATTTTTTGCCACAATACTCAGAAAAAATATATAATTCAACACCAAAAAGATTGATGGTCTTTTCACGCTTTTAATATCATTTTTCCAATTTTTTTTCCGAATTAATTTCTAATTAAAGCGAAACAAGATTCAGATGCTCGTAAAAACAAATCCTTATATCCAATGTGGCTGACGTTTGGTTTCATGAATATAGATATTTCAAGGAGTGTTTGCGCACAAATCATGCAAAATTGATTGAGGCTCGGGAACGCGTTTTTAGCCAAAAACCGTGACAATTAGTACACGATTTTGGCTAAAAACTTATCGGAAAAGTTTTTTCTCAATTTTTTTGTCAAAATACTTAGAAAAAATATATAATTCAACGCCAAAAAGATTGACAGGCTTTTCACACTTCTAATATCGTTTTTTCATTTTTTCCGAATTAATTTTTAATTAAATAGAAAAAAGATTCACATGCGCGTAAAAACAAATACTTAAATCGAACGAGGCTTGGTTTTTATTCGATGAATATAGATATTTCTAGGAGTATTTACGTCAAAAATCATGAAAAAACAAAAAAATATTTTCGGCAAAAAATACACAATTCAACACAAAAAAAAATTTGAAATATTTTTCTCGCTTTAAATATCATTTTTCTATTTTTTTCTGTATTTATTTTTAATTAAATCGAAACAATATTCAGATACTCGTAAAAACAAATCCTTAAATCTAATGTGGCTGAGAGCCTGAGATTGGTTAGATGAATATAGATATTTCAAGGAGTCTTTCTGCCAAAAATCAGGCAAAACTAAGCCGGGGCCCCCGAAACGCGTTTTTAGCCCAAAAACCATGATGATTAGTACACGATTTTCGGCTAAAATCTGACCCGATTTTTTTTTTTCTGAATTTTTTGCCACAATACTCAGAAAAAATATATAGTTCAACACCAAAAAGATTGATGGTCTTTCCACGCTTTTAATATCAATTTTCCAATTTTTTTACGAATGAATTTATAATTAAATCGAAACAAGATTCAGATGCTCGTAAAAACAAATCATTATATCCAATGTGGCTGACATTTGGTTTGATGAATATAGATATTTCAAGGAGTCTTTGCGCCAAAAATCATGCAAAATTGAGTCGGGGCTCGGGAACGCGTTTTTAGCCAAAAACCGTGATGGTTAGTACACGAATTCGGCTAAAAACTGTTCGAAAAAGTTTTTTCTCAATTTTTTGCCACAATACTCAGAAAAAATATATAATTCAACACCAAAAAGATTGATAGTCTTTTCACGCTTTTAGTATCATTTTTCCAATTTTTGTCCGAATTAATTTTTAATTAAAGCGAAACAAGATTCAGATGCTCGTAAAAACAAATCCTTATATCCAATGTGGCTGACGTTTGGTTTCATGAATATAGTTATTTCAAGGAGTCTTTGCGCAAAAATCATGCAAAATTGAGTCGGGGCTCGAGAACGCGTTTTTAGCCAAAAACGGTGATGGTTAGTACACTATTTCGGCTAAAAACTGATCGGAAAATTTTTTCTCAATTTTTTGCCACAATACTCAGAAAAATATGAAATTCAACGCCAAAAAGATTGACGGGCTTTTCACGCTTCTAATATCATTTTTCTATTTTTTCCGAATTAATTTTTAATTAAATTGAAACAAGATTCAAATGCTCGTAAAAACAAATACTTAAATCGAACGTGGCTGGGATTTTGTTCGATGAATATAGATTTTTCAAGGAGTATTTACGTCAAAAATCATGCAAAACCAAAAAAATATTTTCAACAAAAAATACACAATTCAACTCAAAAAAAAAATTGAGATATTTTTCTTGCTTTAAATATCATTTTTCTATTCTTTTCCGAATACATTTCTAATTAAATCGAAACAATATTCAGATGCTCGTAAAAACAAATCCTTAAATCTAATGTGGCTGAGAGTCTGAGATTGGTTAGATGAATATAAATATTTCAAGGAGTTTTTCTGCCAAAAATCAGGCAAAACTAAGCCGGGGCCCCCGAAACGCGTTTTTAGCCCAAAAACCATGATGGTTAGTACACGATTTTCGGCTAAAAACTGACCCGAAATTTTTTTTCTGAATTTTTTGCCACAATACTCAAAAAAAATATATAATTCAACGCCAAAAAGACTGACGGGCTTTTCACGCTTCTAATAACATTTTTCCATTTTTTTTCTGTATTAATTTTTAGTTAAATTGAAACAAGATTCAGATGCTCGTAAAAACAAATACTTAAATTGAACGTGGCTGGGATTTTGTTCGATGAATATAGATAATTCAGAAAAATATTAACGTCAAAAATCATGCAAAAACAAAAAAAATATTTTCGGCAAAAAATACACAATTCAACGCAAAAAAAAAATTTTGAAATATTTTTCTCGCTTTAAATATTATTTTTCTATTTTTTGCCCGAATTTATTTCTAATTAAATCGAAACAATATTCAGATGCTCGTAAAAACAATTCCTTAAATCTAATGTGGCTGAGAGCCTGAAGTTGGTTAGATGAATATAGATATTTCAAGGAGTCTTTCTGCCAAAAATCATGCAAAACTGAGCCAGGACTCCCGAAACGCGTTTTTAGCCCAAAAAGCATGATGGTTACTACACAATTTTCGGCTAAAATCTGACCTGAAATTTTTTTTTTCTGAATCTTTTACCACAATAATCAGAAAAATATATAATTCAATACCAAAAAGATTGATGGTCTTTTCACGCTTTTAAAATCATTTTCAAATTTTTTTCAGAATTAATATCAAATTAAATCGAAACAAGATTCAGATTCTCGTAAAAACAAATCTTTATATCCAATGTGGCTGATATTTGGTTTGATAAATATAGATATTTCAAGGAGTCTTTGCGCCAAAAATCATGCAAAATTGAGTCGGGGCTCGAGAACGCGTTTTTAGCCAAAAATTGTGATGGTTAGTACACTATTTCGCCTAAAAACTGATCGGAATATTTTTTTTCTCAATTTTATGCCACAATACTAGGAAAAATATGAAATTCAACGCCAAAAAGATTGACGGGCTTTTCACGCTTCTAATATCGTTTTTCTATTTTTTTCCGAATTAAATTTTAATTAAATTGAAACAAGATTCAGATGCTCGTAAAAACAAATACTTAAATCGAACGTGGCTGAGATTTTGTTCGATAATTATAGATATTTCAAGGAGTATTTACGTCAAAAATCATGCAAAAACAAAAAATATATATTTTCGGCAAAAAATACAGAATTCAAAGCAAAAAAAATTGAAATATTTTTCTCGCTTTAAATATCATTTTTCTATTTTTTTTCCGAATCTATTTCTAATCAAATTTAAACAATATTCAGATGCTCGTAAAAACAATTCCTTAAATCTAATGTAGCTGAGAGCCTGAGATTGATTAGATGAATATAGATATTTCATGGAGTCTTTTTACCAAAAATCATGCAAAACTGAGGCGGGCCCCTGAAACGCGTTTTTAGCCCAAAAACAATGATAAGTTAGTACACGATTTTCGGCTAAAATCTGACCCGATTTTTTTTTTCTGAATTTTTTGCCATAATACTCAGAAAAAATATATAGTTCAACAACAAAAAGATTGATGGTCTTTCCACGCTTTTAATATCATTTTTCCAATTTTTTTACGAATGAATTTCTAATTAAATCGAAACAAGATTCAGATGCTCGTAAAAACAAATCATTATATCCAATGTGGCTGACATTTGGTTTGATGAATATAGATATTTCAAGGAGTCTTTGCGCCAAAAATCATGCAAAATTGAGTCGGGGCTCGGGAACGCGTTTTTAGCCAAAAATCGTACCCGAATTCGGCTAAAAACTGTTCGGAAAAGTTTTTTCTCAATTTTTTGCCACAATACTCAGAAAAAATATAAAATTCAACGCCAAAAAGATTGTCGGGTTTTTCACACTTCTAATATCGTTTTTCCATTTTTCCGAATTAATTTTTAATGAAATTGAAACAAGATTCAGATGCTCGTAAAAACAAATACTTAAATCGAACGTGGCTGGGATTTTGTTCGATGAATATAGATATTTTAAGGAATATTTACATCCAAAATCATGCAAAAACAAAAAATATATTTTCGGCAAAAAATACACAATTCAAACGCAAAAAAAAAATTAAATATTTTCCTCGCTTTAAATATCAACCTTTTTTTTTCCGAATTTATTTCTAATTAAATCGAAACAATATTCAGATGCTCGTAAAACAAATCCTTAAATATAATGTGGCTGAGAGCCTGAGATTGGTTATATGAATATAGAAATTTCAAGGAGTCTTTCTGCCAAAAATCATGCAAAACTGAACCGGCCCCGAAACGCGTTTTTAGCCCTAAAAACCATGATGGTTAGTACACGATTTTCGGCTAAAATCTGACCCGATTTTCTTTTTCTGAATTTTTTTGCCACAATACTCAGAAAAATATATAATTCAACACCAAAAAGATTGATGGTCTTTTCACGCTTTTAATATCATTTTTCCAATTTTTTTCCGAGTTAATATCTAATTAAATCGAAACAAGATTCAGATGCTCGTAAAAACAAATCCTTATATCCAATGTGGCTGACGTTTGGTTTGATGAATATAGATATTTCAAGTAGTCTTTGCACCAAAAATCATGCAAAATTGAGTCTGGGCTCGGGAACACGTTTTTAGCCAAAAACCGTGATGGTTAGTACACGATTTCGGCTAAAAACTGATCGGCAAAGTTTTTTCTCAATTTTTTGCCACAACACTCAGAAAAATATATAATTCAACGCCAAAAAGATTGACGGGCTTTTCACGCTTTTAATATCGTTTTTACATTTTTTCCGAATTAAATTTTAATTAAATTGAAACAAGATTCAGATGCTCGTAAAAACAAATCCTTATATCCAATGTGGCTGACATTTGGTTTGATGAATATAGATATTTCAAGGAGTCTTTGCGCCAAAAATCATGCAAAATTGAGTCAGGGCTCGGGAACTCATTTTTAGCCAAAAACTGTGATGGTTAGTACACGATTTCGGTTAAAAACTGTTCGGAAAAGTTTTTTTCTCGATTTTTTGCCACAATACTCCGAAAAAATATATAATTCAACGCCAAAAAGATTGACGGGCTTTTCGCGCTTCTAATATCGTTTTTCCATTTATTTCCGAATTAATTTTTAATTAATTTGAAATAAGATTCAGATGCTCGTAAAAACAAATACTTAAATCGAACGTGGCTGGGAGATTGTTCGATGAATATAGATATTTCATGGAGTCTTTCTGCCAAAAATCATGCAAAAACAAAAAAAATACATTTTCGGCAAAAAATACACAATTCAAAGCAAAAAAAATTTTGAAATATTTTTCTCGCTTTAAATATCATTTTTCTATTTTTTTCCAGAATCTAATTCTAATTAAATCGAAACAATATTCAGATGCTCGGTAAAACAAATCCTTAAAACTAATGTGGCAGAGAGCCTGAGATTGGTTAGATGAATATAGATATTTCATGGAGTCTTTCTGCCAAAAATCATGCAAAACTGAGGCGGGGCCCCCGAAACGCGTTTTTAGCCCAAAAACCATGATGGTGTACACGATTTTCGGCTAAAATCTGACCCGATTTTTTTTTTTCTGAATTTTTTGCCACAATACTCAGACAAAATATATAGTTCAACACCAAAAAGATTTATGGTCTTTCCACGCTTTTAATATCATTTTTCCAATTTTTTTCCGAATTAATTTCTAATTAAATCGAAACAAGATTCAGATGCTCGTAAAAACAAATCCCTATATCCAATGTGCCTGACATTTGGTTTGATGAATATAGATATTTCAATGAGTCTTTGCGCCAAAAATCATGCAAAATTGAGTCGGGGCTCGGGAACGCGTTTTTAGCCAAAAACCGTGACACACGAATTCGGCTAAAAACTGATCGGCAAAGTTTTTTCTCAATTTTTTGCCACAACACTCAGAAAAATATATAATTCAACGCCAAAAAGATTGATGGGCCTTTCACGCTTCTAATATCGTTTTTCCATTTTTTCCGAATGAATTTTTAATTAAATTGAAACAAGATTCAGATGCCTCGTAAAAACAAATACTTAAATCGAACATGGCTGGGATTTTGTCAACTGAATAATTAATAATTAATGTAATTTGTAGAATGACTTCTCATTGATATTATTGATTTATATATTCCATCTGTCTCCAAATATAAGTCCCCTTCTATAAACTTTATTTGTCCTAATTTATAAGTCTCATTATCAAACCCAATTCAACATTCATTAATCATTTTCAAAACTACTCTTGCAAGCGATAATAGAGAGTGAGTGGGGGAGAAAGAATAGGGACAAAAGTAGATGAAGAATGTAAAAAGGTTTATAAAAATTTTGNG
>AWUE01020724.1:0-156913 GCA_001974825.2 Corchorus olitorius | reverse complement strand
AATTTTTTTGATTTTTTTTGTAAAAAAACTGAAAAACGAAAAAAATTCATAAATATTTGTTTTTTAAAAAATTATTTTTTAATAAAAAAGCTAACTTGGCAGTCCAGTACCTCAGCAACACCGTCAGCAAAGTTAACGACGTCAGTGTCACATCAGTGAAATTGACGGTGCAATTGACGGAAGGACCTAATTGTTCATAACCCTTCACTTTAGGGACTCAATTGAACAAAGTTTCACTTCAGGGACCAAATTGCACATTCGGCTCACTTCAAGGACCATTTATGTACTTTTACCAGCTATCCTATTAATAGACTTATCCACCAAAACTAGATGGGTGACTCAGGTTGGATCCGGATTAGTCAAGAGGAAAAAAATTGCAAATTAATATACTTGGTTAATTTATGCTATCAATCATACCTTTTGAAATAATATCTTTGAGCATGAAAAAGTAGGTGGTGCAGAGGAAGGGCAGAGTTATAATCACCGTAATCATAATTATTTTATACATCCTCCTGCTCCCCTTTTCTTCTCGTACTGAGAACACAAATGTAGTCACTATTAATGTTACAATCTAAATCTATTTAAGATGATAATTTGTTAGAGTAGTTTAAACCAAGTAAGAAAATAGTTTGCTTAGGTGTCATGTTATTATTGGTTTGTTACAAGGTTTTATAGTGTGAGTATGTTACATGGGATTAAACCCCATATAAAACCTAGGCATATAAAAGCCTTGTTATTTGTGAGTGCCGTCAGTCTATTATGTGAAAATAAAAAAAGTTAAGTTTTGGTTTTGCAGATTATCAATTTTGTGATTTGATCAATTAAATAAAGTTAGTATTGTGGTGGTTTCGGTTATTGAGTTATTGTTTAGAGAGCAACTACACTCATTTAACACCAATTGGCTTCCTTTCCTTATAACATTTAACATCAATTAAATAAAATTAGTATTGTTTGGTTTCGGTGTACAAGTATGTAGCAAAAAAAAAAAGACTAAGTACAAGCCCAATGGTGAGGTGGATCGCTTTAAAGCGCGTTTGGTAGCCAAGGGTTACAAGCAAAAGCCAGGTATTGATTATTTTGAGGTATTTGCACCTGTTGCTAGACTTGATACTGTTAGAATGGTTATTTCACTTGCTACTCAGAATAGTTGGAAAATTATGCAAATGGATGTTAAGTCTGCTTTTTTGAATGGTGTTCTTGAGGAGGAGGTGTATGTTGAACAACCTCCTTAAGAAGGGGGGAAGAAGACAAGGTTTACAAGTTGAAAAGGGCCTTGTATGGATTGAAACAAGCGCCTAGAGCATGGTATACTCGTATTGATTCTTACTTTCTTGATCATGGTTTTCAGAGGTGCCTATATGAGCATACCTTGTATGTAAAATCTAATCTGCAAGGTGATATCATCATTGTGTGCTTGTATGTGGATGATTTAATTTTCACTGGCAATAATCTAAAGTTGTTAGTGAGTTTCAGGGAGGCCATAATTGCTCAGTTTGAGATGACTGATATGGGTTTGATGTCTTACTTCCTTGGTATTGAGGTGAAGCAAACAGATGCTGGTATATTTATTTCGCAGAAAAAGTATGCTGGTGATGTCTTGAAAAAGTTCAAGATGGAGTCTTGCAATCCTATTTTGACTCCTATTGAAGAAAGGTTGAAACTTGTGTCAAATGGCAGTGGTGAGTTAGTTGATGCAACTAATTACAAGAGCTTAGTTGGAAGTTTGCGGTACTTGACAGCTACGAGGCCTGATATCATGTATAGTGTAGGGATAATTAGCAGGTTTATGGAGAATCCGCAGCAATCTCACTTGCAGGCAGCTAAGCGTATCTTGAGATACATCAAAGATACACTTAGTGATGGTATTTTTTATTCTTGTACTAATGATGTGGGGCTGGTTGGATATACAGATAGTGAGTGGGCAGGTGATGTTGAAAAGCCGAAAAGTACTTCTGGTTTTGCGTTCCTGTCTAAGAAACAACAGGTGGTTGCTCTGTCCACTGCAGAGGCAGAGTATATTGCAGCAGCAAGCTGTGCTACACATGTTGTATGGTTGCGAAGGATGCTCAGTGAGTTACAACATGAACAGGTGAAGCCTACAAAGGTGTTTTGTGATAACAAGTCAACAATTGCAATGACAAAGAATCCAGTGTTTCATGGTCGCAGCAAGCACATTGACATCAAGTATCACTACATTCGAGACTTGGTGAGAGACAATGAGATCGCGGTTGAGTTTTGCTCATCTGAAGAGCAGGTTGCTGATATCTTTACAAAGCCATTGAAGATGGATGTGTTCTTGAAGCTGAAGAAGATGCTTGGCATGGTGAAGCTTGAAGACTTGGTTTAAGAGAGGCTATGTTAGAGTAGTTTAAACCAAGTAAGAAAATTTGGTGCCAAAAAAAAACCAAGTAAGAAAATAGTTTGTTTAGGTGTCATGTTATTATTAGTTTGTTACAAGGTTTTAGTGTGAGTATGTTACATGGGATTAAACCCCATATAAAACCTAGGTATATAAAAGCCTTGTTATTTGTGAGTGTCGTCAGTCTGTTATGTGAAAATCAAAAAAGTTAGATGTCGTTTGGCATCGTTTTCGTTTTTTATTTTTTGTTTTTGTTTTCGTTTTGTTTTTACTGCGCTGTCAATTTTTGAAAACAAAAACATGTTTGGATGTATAATTTGGTTGTATGTTTTTAAATAAAAAGTTTAAAAAAATGATTAAAAAACATGTAAGTTACTGTTCATCATTGTGCTTCTGTGTTTTGGAAGTGTTTTGGAAAAACATGAAAACACAAAATTCTCGCTTCCACTTATTTCCAAGACACTGCTTCTGTTTCCAAAATTTTTGAAAACAGAAACAGCTTGTCAAACATGTTTTCACTGTTTTATTTCCAAAAACAGAAAACTGGCAACAGAAAACGAAAACGATGTCAAACGAGCTCTTAAAAGTTTTGCTTTTGGTGAATAACCGCATGTCGTCCGCCATGGTTTTGCAAATTATCAGTTTTGTGATTTGATCAATTAAATAAAATTAGTATTGTGGTGGTTTCGGTTATTGAGTTATTGTTTGGTTTTTTAGCTTTTACATAATTTATTAGCTAGATAAACAAATAAAAATATGTCATTCACCAAAAAATAAAAATATGTCAATTTAGTTCCTAAAAAAATTGTAAATTTAGAAATTATCCTATAATAAACAAAGAAGAATGGGCAGAAATTATTAGGTAGATGGTTCTCACCATGGACCCAATTATTATTTTCTCAAAGTTTTATATCGAGGAAGGAGAATTATAGGTGAGGTGAAATGATTTTGCCCATCAGATAAAAAAAATATATACATACTATACAACTTACCAGGTTTGTCGATGGAGTATAGCTGTCGCGTTTGTTTAGTAAAGGAGTAGCTTTTGAAACTCAATCCGGGGCTCCATATCTCGCAACTGGCCGTCTGTTTATCAGAGGCAAAGGCCACACAAGAACAATCGCTATAGCACTTGGCACCACAATCATAAAGACTCATATTTTGATATTCGTCGAACTTGAATTTGCCTCCAGGGGAAGTTTTGAGTTTAACCGTAGACACCACGGAAAAGCGCCTGCACTCTGGCACTGTTTGGCTTATGCAACCGGAATCTCTTACTGACCAAGGCGAGGAATATAATTGGGACATGGCTGAAAAACATCTCCCAAAAGGTGCTATTGATGACCCTTCCAGGATTTCACCGGAAGACGCGATCGAATAATAAGAACTCGACAAATTAGTGCGGTTAATATTTTTGTTTACAGAGAAGGCAAAGTACCTTTGATTCTCGTTTGCAATGTAGCTAAACTCGTGGTTTGCTTCGGTGGATAATTCAGGCACAAAGGCAAAACCCCGGCTGCTATTGCGCCAATTTCCACTGGTCCAATAGATGTTCCCTTGCCACCAGATGATCAACTGGCTCGCACTGGGGTCTCCACCCAAGGTAAAAGACCCAGTGGCGGGCACTTCATCGCTTATCCATGATGTCAGTGACCACTTATGCCCTGTTTTGAAGTCAATTCCAAGTTTCATCCCTGGAAGAAGTGTGTCTGTTGGATAATCAAAGCTTTGCCACAAAACATTCTTGGAACCATCTGACTTCACCTGGTTCAACACCAAGTTACCGGAATCCAGTTATACTACTGCAGTTACAATATTGCTACCACCAGTAGCTTGAGCAGAAGACAAGACAATAGGGCTGTCTCGGTTGTGCGACAGTGTCAAGTAGCCAGACTCATTGATTATTAGGAATCCGGATTTATCAGGGATTGGGGTGTTTCGGTTGGCAACCCAGACTGGCTTTGAGTGCCCTTGCCTTTTAACTGCCGTTTCATCCAGTCGGTTGAACCATATTCCTAGATATCTATTGTTGGATGTTCCTGGGCTAAAGAATCCTAACCTAAATGTTCCACCTCCGGAAACCAACTGATCTGAATCTCCAAGTTGTTCACCTTGTGCTAGTGTGTCTGTTTGTGAACTTGTTGAGATAACAAATAGGAATGAGAGGCAAGTGAGCAAACTGATAAGGTTCATTTTTACTTGGTAATTGAGCTAGCTACTAGTCTCATTTTATTTTCAACCTTCTTGGTTTTTAGTTTTTACTTCCAAACTTCATATCAATATCCACAATTTCCCCTATTTCATTTTTTTTTGGTACATTTACAAGTAAGCTTGTTCGATCAGGGTCGGCCCCTAAATTTCTTCTAACAATGATTTTTTCCACTCATAAGCCTCGAACTTAAGACTTTATTTAAGAGGAACAAGTGTCGAACCACTTCATTTCACGCCTATCTCATTTACGCGTTTGAAAAGGGTACTTATATTCAATTTATGGACTGGAGAGGAACCGGCCTAGCAATTTTATTCTCAAAGAAAATTACTTCCCTTTCAGATTCAGTAGTTGACCCGCTGGTTTCCAATTAGAAACTGCCAAGTTAAACATTGCATCAAGCTCATATTCTTTCAAGGCAATTGCAGCCCCACAACTTAAATAAGTACAATGACTGCTCACCTATCTCTTTCATCTGATTGATATGTAATATAGAAGACTAGAAGAAAAGTCTAACAAAGAAAACAGTGACCAAGTTATAGCCAATCAAACCCAACGTGTTGAACTTGTATTTCTAATTTTCTATTTTGAGGAAAGACTTTGCTCAAGATTCATTTAGCTAAATGTTTTAAGACTTTGTAAAACCATTCAAAATCCAAGTTAATGTAAGCATCAATCAGAAAATGTTACAATATTGAAAAAAGAAATTCATTATCAAAATAATACTAATATATATGTCAAATGATTCAAAAACTGATAAACTAATACTCTTGAAAGAGGTAAAATCCGAATTAGCAAGCAAATCATGACAATAACCATAGCTTAACATATATGCTATGCAATTATGTATCTTAAATCCGCCATTATCTGGCTTCCATCTCTGAAATTGATACATTATTTATAGAGCACTTGTCTGATTTGTTTTCGGGTACAACTTGCTCCTCAGCAATTGTAGCATTGATGAAAAATGCCGGTTGCTTTGGTGCTGGTAATAACACAAACTCATTTGACAGCATTGAAACAACATCGGACATGGAAGGCCTATCTATGGCATGGTCTTGTACGCACAATAGACCAACGTGAATGCATCTCAATATTTCATTTTGAGGAAGTGGTTCAAGCAACGTCGGATCTACTAAATCGTAAATTCTACCTTCATTCCATAATTGCCATGCCTAATAGAAATGAATTCATGTTATTGAAATTGCAACATTACAGAAATCCAATGTAGGATAGAATTTTGGACAAAAAGGAACTTACATATCCGGTAAGGTTGAGTGGATGCTCAGAATGGTATTGACTGCTATTCTTCCTCCCACTCACTACCTCTAGAATCAGCACCCCAAAGCTGAAAACATCCGTTTTCACTGAAACAACGCCGTGGAAGGCATATTCCGGAGACATGTAGCCACTGTTGAAAAAATGAAATCATTAGCTATCTTCAACAATTGATCGGACAAACATCTACTACGTACACAAGTAAAGCATAAATTAATTGTTCCAAAGTAGAATACTTACTATGTTCCAACAACTCTGTTTGTATTGGCTTCAATTTCATTTAACTCAAATGTTCTAGCCATGCCAAAATCAGATATCTTTGGTTTCATGTCATCATCAAGCAAAATGTTGCTGGCCTTTAAGTCTCTATGGATTACTCTTAGTCTTGAATATTTATGGAGATAAAGTAGCCCCTGAGCAATTCCCTCAATGATGATAAAGCGCCTTTTCCAGTTTAACATTTTCTTTTTGTCACAGTCTGTCCCAAATTTTAATAAAAGACCAAGCAATAACATTCCATTAGCTATTGAGAGAAACTCCAAGGCAGTTTGGTTGTTCAATAAGCAGATTTGCCTATACATAATTAGTAGTTATGAGGACATTACCAAAGACAAAGGAGTCTAAGCTTTTGTTTGGCATATACTCATAGACTAATATCTTCTCATCTGCTTGAATGCAGAAGCCAAGAAGTCTCACAAGATTTGTGTGCTGGAGTTTGGCAATGAGTATTGTTTCCTTTTTGAATTCCTCCATTCCTTGTCCTGAACTTCTTGAAAGTCTTTTGATTGCTACTTCTCGTCCATCCGATAAATCTCCCTGAAATTGTAATTTTCCTTATATTGCACATAAGAAGGAGATGAGCATATTTTGAATGTTGTTATGAAATTGGATTTCTGAATATATACCTTATAAACTGGTCCAAATCCACCCTTGCCTATCTGATTTGCTGTTGAGAAATAGTTTGTAGCAACAGCAATACTTTCAAAGCTGAAGATACACAAGTCATTTCTGTCTTTCTTCTGATTTTTAGTAGGTTTTCCAGATGACAGGGCAGGCATTGCACTGACTCCAAGCTCATTTAGCAGTATCCTTTGTTTAACTTCTGCAGCCCCTGATCAAATTGCACTGTGTGTCAACAATTTATAAAAATGGTCACTATATGAAAAGCTATAATGGAGAATGCTACTGATCTAAGGGAGGGATATAGACCTTTTGCTCTGCACTTTTTCCATATGAGATAGCAGATTGAACAGAAGAAGGGTATAACCATAAGTCCTCCCACCACAATGGTTACCCACATCCACCACTTATTCTCTGTAACGTTAAACAAATTGCATCATGCTTTATAAGCAAATGGTATATATTATACGAGCAAATTTAGATATTTGAACACTTACATAGAAACGATTGATTAATCTAAACATAAACTACTGGTCAATTTTGAACAATTCCGAGTTATATACACAGCATAGAGTAGTGATTTGTTTAATTTGCACAAGTTATATATAGACAGAGAGCAACTTACCTTTTTTAAGGAGGTATATCTCGTGGCCATGAGCAGAATTAGAAGCAGACTTACGGAAAATTGCTTCTGAGCTCCAAATTTGGCAACCAGTCTGGTCATCATAGACTGAAGCATAGGCAACGCAAGAACAACTTGTGGAGCATTTGGCATGGCAATCAAAAAGTGTCAGGTTCTCACTCTCACTGAATTTGTATCCGTTGCTGGACATGACACCATTTTGCTTTTCGAATCTGGGATAAGAGGTCCTGCACTCTGGTAAGTTTAGCTTTGCACACCCAAGGCCAAACCCATTCCAATTATTATGGGCACGAAGAAGATCACATGAAACTACTGATAAGCTGTCTATGCCTGAGTTAACCAGGAGGATCCATCCCTTCTCATCTAATATTAACCTTGGGAAACTAGTATTATCGGCAGATGTAGTGTAAGTTACATATATTTCATTTTCATTTGCAATGTAACTCAAGTTGTAACCTTTTTCAGATAATAGAATTTGCAATTCATTAACATTGGTTCCCCAAGGCCCGTTGGTCCAATATATCTGCCTTCGCCACCACATACTAAGATAGTTGCTCCAATTAGGATCAATGCCTAACATAAAAGACCCACTAGCAGGTGACACATAGCTTCTCCATGATGTGAGAAACCAACTGAACCCTGTTTTCATATTGATTCCAAGTTTCATACCGGGTAGAAGGGTGTCGGTAGGATAATCAAAACTTTGCCATAAAACCCTTCCTTTAGATCCGTCTGAATTCAGTTGGCTGAGAACAAAATTACCATCGTCCTGTAGCGTGGCACTGGTGTTTACTGGGGCGTTCCCTGAATGGTACAAGGTGAAAATTTCACGTTCATCACCATTATTAGGAACAATCATCAAGCTTCCGTTGCTATCAATTGAAAGACTCCCTTTCGTCAGAGGGTTGTCTCGATTTGCAACCCACACTGGTTTGTCAATTTCAGTCTGCGATGTTTGAAATAGAACCTCCTCTTCTTTCCTGTTCGCGTAGTTGTACCATATTCCCAAGTAGGAACCATTATAATCAGAAGTAAAGAAGAATCCTAAAATGAAATTCCCAGAAGATAGGTGCTCCTGATATTCCAGCCTTTGACCTGGACCGATAGTGTCCCTGCCGCTAGCAAAATAAGAATAATCAATTAGGAGTAGGCAAAATGAAAGAAGGAGAAGGACGAGTTTTTGCCCTCCATTGGCCATGCGATGCAAGGTAACCAGAAGAATGGATATTCTTCACAGGAACCAGCATTAGTAATAAACGTAGATAAGGCGATGAAAAGATAGTATAATATCTTCGCTATTATACCACATGAAAAACACCATTTTTTCTTGATTTAGAGCAAGTATTTGAATCCCATTCGAATTCAGTTCAGCGACTACTTTCCAAGAAACTGCCAAGTTGACCATTGCGATCAAGCTCCTATTCCTTTGCAGCAACAGTACTTCAACATAACTGTGGCCCCACAAATTAAGAAACAAGGAAACAAATCAATCAAGAGCCCAACGTGCCTCATGCCTGCCAGTACATGTTGAACACTATATGTAATAATTTCCTTGAGTAATAATTTCATTGAAGAATAAGTTGAAAAAGGATATCGTGTATATCCTGATCCTGAACGTGTGAATATACAGGTTCAGACAACAACTAGCTAGGGACTGAACAAAAGGCCACAAAGGATTACAAAAATTGAAGACCCAAAAAGAACATGGGACACCTTGCTGCTGCGTAACTGTAGCATTGATGAAAAATGCCGGTTGCTTTGGTGTTGGAAGTAACAAAGACTCATTTGAGATAAGCAGAATTGCCTGTATGTATGTAATTAGCAGTTATGAGGACATTACCAAAGAGAAAGGAGCCTAAGCTTTTGTTTGGCCTGTGTTCACATCGCCTTGTAGCTGCTGGCCTTGACGAATGGTGTCCTTGGCAAAATAAGAATGATCATTTAGGAGTTATAGAAATGAAAGAGTAAAAAAGGACTAATTTTTTTGCCTCCATTGACCATTGGTAACCAAGTAATGCATTCTTACCTTTCTGTTTGCAGCAAAAACGAATACTACTAGTTTGTGTGAGTAATTTCATATAGGAAGTGAAGCTTCCCTTGGCGAAATGTCATTATGTTATGAAGATAATAATTAATTTAATCGTGTTATCATCGAATTTAATAGTAATTTCCTTTTTAGCATTATTTTGGACGATCAATTTCTTTCTTTCACATTATCTGTCACATGTATGATTCAAATTTCAAATAAAGCATTAATATCGTTGACTGTCAAGTCATGGGGTAGAGTAGCCTTTACAATGGCTTACTCAAATTGATGTATGATGTACTAAACTTGTTTACTGGTTGCAAAATTTTGCTGACTATTGTACCTTTAAATCAACAGCAACTAGACATATGAAAGTGGTCCTGCTAAACTGTACTAAACTTGGAAAGACTACAAAATTATTGACCATTTTGTAATGTGGTTACACAAAGAGTAGTAATTAGTTTTTTTTTTTTTGTGAAAAGGGAACATTAAATTAATTTAAAAAATTTACAAGGCGTGGGTATGAGATATCCCAACAGTTAGCCATAACAATATCAAAAATAAAGTCAGGCATAGCGTCAAAAGTTACAAAAGATGGTTCCTGCACCCTGCCTCTATTAGTCATAAGATCAGCAGTCCGGTTGGCCTCTCTTAGTCTCTCGAAAGATAGTAAGGAGAGACCTGTAATCATCAATAAGATTACCGTGGGGATGAAGGGTAGTGTCTGCAGCATGAAATACAAGAGAAATAACAACCTCAGCATCAACACATGAGAGGCTGAGATATTGGATTCCCTTAAAACGTGCCAACAATAAGCCATCTCGGACCCCCAAAGCTCAGCAATAACACTAGAATAGTAATTAGATAGTAGTTGCATAAAGACTAGTAGATTTAAACAAGGAAAAAAATTGCCAAATTCAAAAGTATTAGTAGTAATTAACTCAATCCATTCCATCCGTGATCAATTTTACAATAATCTGAGTAGTAAATTGGTCACACTTGGCTGGCCCACAACCGAACTATAATGATGAGAGACAATGGTTGTTTTGGTATTGGTATTTGGTAATGGCATGGTTTCATTAGAGAGCAATGCATCGAAACAACGTTCGACGTGGTGGGTCGATTCGTGGCATGGTCTTGAACATATAAAAGACCAATGTGGAATACCTTCACTGTATATATACAACGTTTGTTTGTTTGTATTTTTTTTTTTGCTGTAATCTCAAATAAAGGCCCGAACTTTCATAAAAATCTCAAATAAGGGCCCCAAAACACAATTTCAACAAATTAGAAGACACACTAAGTAAATTTTTACAAATTAGGTTCTCCTCAGATGAAAACAAATGCTTGTCATGCCTACACATCAATTTTGATAGAAAAATGGTGTTATTAAATTAATTAAAAATCAAAACATTTTAATCCAAATAAATTCAATAAACGTAGTATGATACAAGATTTTTCCGTGCTTTTTAATTTATATACATCTCACACACTAGTATTAGCTAATACCTTGCCCAATATGTCATAATCTACTAAATATGTACTTTAATTTGTTGAAATTGTGTTTTGGGGCCCTTATTTGAGATTTTTATGATAGTTCAGGCCCTTATTTGAGCCTTTAGTCTTTTTTTTTTGGTACATAGGTTTACTTTGAGTTTGTTTTTGGGCCTACTATTTAGCTCATGGGAGTATTTTTGGGCCTACAGTTGAACGGGCAATTGGGCTTAAAAGGCTATTGAAAATATATTTAGATTATGAATGGCTAAATAGCCCTTTTGCCCCCTGAACTTTGCAAATTTTGGTAAGATTGCCCCCTGAACTTTAAATTGTGCCACTTTACCTCCTGAATTTGTAAAATCGGGCCAATTTACCCTTGACTTGACGGTTGACTAACGGATTCCGTTAAATCTCATAAAATTTGCTGACATGTCAAACTTTTGCTGATGTGTCGTTTCCACGTCAGCTCTCATGTGGGCCCCACCCTAGCATTTAGGGTCATGTGAGGCCCACATGAACGCTGACGTGGAAGTGACACGTCAACATAAGTTTGCCACATCAGCAAATTTTATGGGACTTAACGGGATCCGTTAGTCAACCGTCAAGTCAGGGGTAAATTGACCTGATGACCGCGGTGTACAACACGCGCGTTCATCTTCAATCCCCCCGATATCAACGGGAAAAAAAACGGACAGGTATATCACTTAAATTAAATAGCCATTGAGTTTTTTTTCCCTTTTCCTCATTTTATTTTCTCTCCTCCTTCTCTCTTCAACTCGGCAGTTTCTCTCTCTACAATCGCCTCCACCTTCGCGCTGCCCGATCGTTGCCGTCGCTGGTGAATTCAGTCGCTGCTCACCTGGGTTTTCTCCGCCGAGCTTCGACCTACAATTTGATCTAACATTCGTCCACTTTGACCATCTAAATCATTAGACTTACTCTATTGTTGGGTGACAAGGGTTTTTTTTGTTCTTTATTCAAAATTTTCTTCCATGGGTCTTTGAATTTTGGCATTTTCGGTGTTAAAACAGTTTGGGTGTTGTTGTTCCTTTGCCATTTTTGCTACAAACATACCCGTAAAATTCCCATTATGAATGCCTTTAATTTTACCATAGGTTGTGTTTGAAAGAACTTTAGAAAAAAATGCCTTTAATTTTGCCAGAGGTTGTGTTTGCAAGAACAATGATAAGGTGTTTAATCAGCAGCCATATTATGAATTTTTCATTTCCAGGAAATGCTGAGGTTACTCCAGGAAAAAAAGGGTATGATAGGTCTAACTAGTAGGCTCTATATGATAACCTTTTCTATGTTGTAGGAACCATAAGTCATGTTCAATTAATTGCCTTCAGTTTTTTCAGTTTTAGATTCAACTGAGTTTGTTCACTTGGATAGAACTTCTTAATGTTGAGGTAAAACAAAGAATCACTCAAGTTGTGGTGGTTTTTGCAAAGTGTAGTTTCTCTTTCTTGTATGCTTTATCACTAATTTAATAGAAACGTCTTTGAAATCATCTCTCTGCTCTTTAATTTGTAATAATACCACTGTATAGTAGTATGAAGCTTTTTCCTTGGTACCATGACATATTGACATCACCGCATCTCACAAACAAACGTGGATTTTTTTGACATGGGTATATAAAAAATTTAAGTGAAATATCCGGGTATTTTTTACGCGAACCATACGCAACCATCACAGATACTCATCTGATACCCGATCATTTCACTTAACCATCCACTTACACAGCAATCTAAATAATCATGCATGGTCATATTTGATATCCACGAACCAAACGGGCCCTTATAGTAATATCTTTTCATCTGCTTGAATGCAGAAGCCAAGAAGTCTCACAAGGTTTGTGTGCTGGAGTCTGGCTATGAGTATTGTTTCCTTCATGATTTCCTCCATGCCTTGTCCTGAACTTCTTGAAAGTCTTTTGATTGCTACTTCTCGTCCATCACATAAATTTCCCTGAAATTGTCATTTCCCCCTTTGCATATATAAAAGAGTTAATGTTTATGTGCCCAAGTTCATTGGAGAACAAGCCGAAAGGATATCTTATGTCCCGAATCTCTATATATATGTTTAGTCTTTAGACAAACGACTAGGGACTGAACAAATACCCACATATGGACCACATAAATTGAAAACCGAAATGAACATGGGTCATGGGCCAGGAACAGAGTTTGCAAAACCATTGAAAATTCAAGTTAATGTTAGCATCAATACAGAATGTTACAATCATCTGGGTTCTATCATTGAAATTGTTAAATAATTTATAGAACAATTCTCGGACTTATTTTTGTTCACACTTGGCTCGTCCACAACCGAACTACTACCGATGAAAGACGATGGTTGTTTTGGTATTGGTAATGGCATGGTTTCATTAGAAAGCATTGAAACAACATTCGACGTGGTGGGTCGATCCGTGGCATGGTCTTGAACGCATAGAAGACCAATGTGAATACATCTCAGCACTTCATCCTTAGCCCGAGGACATAATTCATCCATTGTTGGATCCATTAACTCTAAACCCTTACTTTCATTCCAAAGCTGCCAGGCCTGAGGATATAAATGCTAGCTAGAGTTAATGGATATATAGTATTAGATTATTGAAAATATAAAAACATAGAAATGGGGAAAAAAAAAAAAATCTTACATATCCTATGAGGTTGAGTGGAAAATGTGAGTGATGATACCGGCCGTAATTCTTCTTACCACTCACAATCTCTAGAATCAGTACTCCAAAGCTGAAGACATCAGTTTTGATTGAAACAAGACCTTGGAAAGCATATTCTGGAGACATGTAACCACTGCAAAGATCATAAGACACTAATTTTATGTCCATGAACACATCAAGCACAATTATGTGCTTGGTTGCAAATTAAGGTAACATGAAGACTTACTATGTCCCAACAACTCTATTTGTATTTGTTTCAGATTGATTCAACCCAAATATTCTAGCCATTCCAAAATCAGATATCTTTGGGTTCATCTCAGCATCAAGCAAAATGTTGCTGGCCTTTAAATCTCTATGGATCACTTTCAACCTTGAATATTTATGGAGATAAAGAAGCCCTTGGGCAATCCCTTCAATTATGGTTAACCGTCTCTTCCAATTCAATAATTTCCTTTTAGCATTATCTATCACATAATTTTCATCAGCTGTCAATTTATCAGATTAATAGAGCCAAAGGGCTTAGGATATATATTGCTTACCAAAAAGAATGGAGTCCAAGCTTTTGTTTGGCATGTATTCATAGACTAATAATTTTTCATCTTCTTGTATGCAGTAACCAAGGAGCCTTACAAGATTAGTGTGTTGGAGTTTAGCAATGAGCATTGCTTCATTCTTGAATTCTGCAATACCTTGCCCTGAACTTCTTGAAAGTCTCTTAATTGCTACTTCTTGGCCATCAGCTAATTTACCCTGTGAATTTTGCACAATTTCAAGGATTATATATAGACACAAAAAAATCCTTACATTCCAAATATTTCTTAGTTTTAAAATTTAATTACCTTATAAACTGGTCCAAAGCCACCCTCTCCAAGTTTATTTCTATAACAGAAATTGTTTGATGCAGCAGCAATGGAATCAAAGCTGAAGATATGCAAATCACTCCCATCATTACTGTGACAATCTAGTGTGCTATCTGACATGGAAGGCAAACCACTTCCTGCTAGTGCTATTTCACCCATCAGCACTGCAGGCATAGAGGCCATTCTATGGTACCCTATTGAATTAAATTCCATGCATTATAATCTTTTTGAACAAAAATTTTTAATCAAAATTCAGCTAATTTCTCTGAAATTCACAGTGAGATTTGAGAAGTGAGATTTGAGAAGTGAGATTTGAGAGATGAAATACCTTTTATGTTGCGTTTTCGGCATATTAAAAAGCATATGTAGCATGAAGGTAACATAAGCATCATAATCACAATCACAACCGCCAGCACGAACCACCTAAAATGATCTGCAATTTTTTTTTATTTTTGAAAGGCAATAAGTTTTATTGAAGTACAAATAACAATTTGTAAAAAAGATACATAATTCCGAAGACAAAAGAGCAACAACTAGAAACAACCGATCTAAGACTAGATCAGAGAGACATAATAAAAAAAAAGGCATGTGCAAATTTGTAATGAGAGCAAATATGATTCCCAAAAGGCAGCAACAAAGTGAATTTACCTCTGCTTTTGATCACATATAGTTCCCTCGACTTGCCGGGCCAGCGGCCGGAAACCTGCAAAATCGCTCCGGAGCTCCAAATTTCACAGCCAGTCAGATCCTCATTGGTCGGACCATAAGCAAAACAAGAGCAATCGTGCAAGCATTTAGCCTCACAATCAGGAAGAGTCAAGTTGTCACTTTCACTAAACTTAAACCCATCTCTAGACATGAAACCTTGAAGACTCTGAAATTCAACATCACGAATAACCCCCCAGCAATTAGGAGGCTTTTCATCCACGCAACCGACCGTACGATGATCAAGACTCCTGCAAGAAAATGTTTCATCGGAAACTGTCCCAACTCCTAAAAAATGAAGCTCACCCAAATAGTTCATGCTTATCATTGGAAAAATCGAGTCCCTCTTATATACAGAGTAATTGAAGTACGTTTCATTTTCGTTCGAAACATAATTCACATGGCAACCCAAAGTATTAATAAACTCGATGTTCTGAAAATTCGAATAAGCTTGTTGCCAAGGGCCACTAGTCCAATAAACTTCCCCACGCCACCAAATGACTAATTGGTCCGTACGATTTGGATCCAAACCCAATGTAAAAGACCCTGACGAAGCCGAGACAGAACTTCGCCATGATGTAAGAGACCAATTGAACCCAGTTTTGAAGTTAATCCCCAACTTCATTCCTGGCAAAAGTGTATCTGTCGGATAATCAAAACTCTGCCACAAAATTCTGTTTATAGTTCCATCTGGATTCAGTTCGTTTAAAACGAAATTCCCATCATCTTGAAGAGTGGCACTTGCTTTAGTTATTGCTGTTTGAGCTGAAAACAGAGCAATGACTTCAATTCCGTCATTATATTGGATCTTGAGGTTACCATTTTCGTCTATGACAAGAAAAACAGAGTTGATGTTAAGGATTGGGTTGTTCCTGTTTGCAACCCAGACAGGGTTTGGGACTGTTGAGCCAGATTGATGTCCATTGTTATACCATATTCCCAAGTAATGATAAAGTGATTGGCTTCCGTACGGATTGAAGAATCCTAATTTGAAGATGCCAGAAGAGAAGGAAACCAGTTGCTGCCCATTGAAGAGTTTTTGGGCTTGTTCTAGAGTGCTACTGTCTGACTCCGAAGAGGAAAGATCTATAAGAAATATCAAACAGGAAATTAGACTGAAAAGGAAGAGTTTTCTAGCTCTGTTAATCGCCATTATTAATTCACAGCACAATCTTTAAGGAAATTGAATTTGACATTGAACTAGTTATGTCCCTCTTGGAAGTTGATGTCTTGATTCTAAAGTTAAATTAATAATAATTGAAAACAAAAAAAACAAAAATTCCTTTCATTGTTCACAACTACTTTTTTTTTTTATCTCATCCGGTATCCAGGGCTTCGCCCTGACTAATCCGGATCCGATCCACGTCGCGCACCAGGTTATGGTGGGTGAATCTCCCAACAGGGCCAGCCGCGTTCACAACTACTTCAATTATATGGGTTTAATTATTATTTCCTTTCTTGTTAAATCAGATGAGGATTTAATTAACCAATATCCAATTCAAGGGCTCAATATAGGGTACAATAATAAGATTATCAATGTCTCAAACTATATCAACAGGACAAATTCATTGTTTTTCCTTGGATCATTCTTGGAACATTCGATTGCCCCTTTATTTTTTATATGTTTATCATATATATGCACCTTGGAAACGTATAATTTTGGTTTGATCAAGCTTAGAGAATTATAGGTCGGAAACAACACTACCAAAATATGTTATTTAATTTTGTAGTATTTCTTATCTTCTTGTCTTGTTTAGTTCTTCACTTCTTCTTGCTAATAGCTATAGCTGCATCCTTGTCATTCATAAGACTTGCAACTTTTCCCTCTTCAAAAGTTTGGAAACGCCAACAGAAAATCCAAATCAACTGATAATTTGAGTTATGGTCATGGGGTATAATATGATCAAAATTTGCCAACTGTAGTCTGTATACATGTTAATTTGGACAAGTTTTTTTCCATTTTAGTAATTAGTATTGATATTTAATACACCATTAATTTCAATCGGAATCAAACTCACGTAGAATATGCAAAAGCTCTCAAATTCCAAACTTCCCTTACCGAATTTTTGAGTTTAGTTCCTCTTTCTTTGCCATTATAATGGTTCAACAGTCTAAATATTTAAGACTCTCCCATGGAAGACCAGTGAAACGGCAACATTCTTTGCAAAACACACATTGCAGTCCAGGGATGTCTTCAAATATATAAATCCACTCAGCAATATATAAGATTTGTGTTATAAATTAACTTATAATAAAATCATGGAGCTGTATGATATGATATGATCAAAAATTGCCATAAGTGTGTGGCCAAAAATATGAATATCATATATACTATAAGTGAAGCATGTTTTGGACAAGGTTTTTCCTAGATTAATATATCCTATGAAAAGGTAACAATAAAATACAAAGCCGATGCCTGATGATAATTGATGATAGTGATGGTTTTAGTAAATAGATTACAAGTTTTCTTTAAAAAATCCCTCCAAAAAAATTATTAAAAAAGCCCACAAGAGGGAACATCACGATCACATGAAAGGAACCAGCAACTTTTGGATAGCTAAAATGCAAACTTTTTTTTTTTAACTTTTTAAGGTAATAATAATTTATGTAGTCCAATTATATTACAATTTTGTAGGGCAAGATGGAAACCGTGGGCTCCAAATATTGGGAACATAACCAATAGAAGATGATGAATATAGGATAACTTGTAATTTTTTCAGTTTAATGAAGGACATATGCATCCCCATATCTTTTTCGTCTTTCTTCATGGATTAACATAAAAGAAGGGAAATTTTTAGGCTTAATAGACAATTTGTTCCCTAAATTTATAAAAAAATGGACAAATTAGTCCTTAAACTTCCAAAATTACTAATTACACACCTGAATTTGTAAAAAATGGATAAATTAGCTTTCTGGATGAAAATTGGTTAAATATTTTTAACAATTGGACAGAAATTAGACTAAATTTATCTAAATCATACCAATTTCTGTCCAACAATGGCTAATTTTTGTTAACGAAATTTAACAAATTTCCACCCAAAATGGTGAATTTGTCCATTTCTTACAAATCACAAGTGCACAATTGACAATTTTAAAAGTTTAAGGGATCTTCCATACAAATTCAGGGGTCATATATAGTCTATTAAGCCAAAATTTTTACAATTTGAAACTAAAAAATTGCTATCCATGACTCTTATATAGCCACGTCAATTAAAGTCGTGAATATAGATAGTCCACCCACCATTAAGGTTGGTTGACTAAATAGATTAGAATTTCTTGAGAGTGGTTTTAGATTTTGAATCCTATAAATTCGAGATGGGGTTGAACCGTTGGAGAAATATATCTAATTTTATTTCCCTAACGTTTCTCAAGTACCAAGCAAAGCTTAAATCTACTCAAAAAGTAATTAAATTGCTAATTGCAAGTAAAACCATGTGTGAGAGCCCGCTGTTTAACAAGGGGGGTTTTGAATTTCGATGTGACCATCATTCCTCAATTAGAAAGTTAATATATATATATACAAATCATGCACCTCGTCCTCGACAAGAATGTCAAGTTTAGTCCCTTTTTTTTAATGTGTATGAAATCGATAACTTACAATAGCAACAGACATTTACATAAACATCGAGGTATCTGTCATTCGTTTGTCACTTACAAACAGTTTAGTGTAATAATACTTGACGATTACTCCAATTTGGCCTTTTTATTAAGCAAGTCTATCAGCAAAATTTTTAACATATATTTTTGCAGCAGTTGACTCTTTGAGTGAGAGAAGGGTAGGTATGAACTTCAGGTGAAGATTGGCAGGCAGCAGGCAGCTAGAAAAGAATATTTGAAAGCTTGGATTTAGTTGCTATATCTACTAACTACCCTTTTCTCCTCCTAATCTTCAGGATTTACTCTCTTTTCACCCAAATTTCTCTTCTTCCTCATTAATTCTTAGTTTTTCAACCTTCAAATTCATACTGTTTCTGCAAAAGGGTAATCATGGTATGCACTCTCCTTCACATTCTTTCTTTTTTTTTTTCTCCAATTTTGTGCTGGGAATTTTCAGAATATGCCATTTTTGTTAATTGTACTTATATTAATTGTAGACTTGAAGTGCAGGACAAGTAATTTTAGTCCTTGGGGAAGAAGTAAATTTTTGTTTTCCCTTGTGGGTTAATTTGTATATATAAATAGGCCATTGTTATTGTTGTATAATAAATTGAGAACTTATATTTTCTCAAAAAAATTTCCCTTTTCTAATTTGTTTATCTACATTTTTGACAGACTCTGATGCCATTAATGGTAGGATCACTAGCAAGGCTGGTAACAGCGTTAATGACAGAGCCAGCAGCCTCCGTCACGACACTGCTTTATTACAGCAATCTTCTTCCTCGAAACCTTGACTTGGCCAGATTCGTCCGAAATGAATTGATGGATCGAGAAAACTATTTGTTCCATTTTCTCATCAGCTTCTTGAGATGTTTTTGGTAGTGGCATATATACATGATTAATTACTAATTAACCAGTCCCTGGTTTTTCAATCTCATATGGTTGAAGTGGGTAATTAATCTTAGTAACATTTTTGTTTAAACCCCATTTATGTTTTTCAGACTGAGATAATTTGGATCATTTTTGTGGGATTGTATTGTAACCATTGATGGAGGGGTGAGTTTTCATGTCATTTGAGAGTTCTTAATTAGATTAATGAGTAAAGATTGGGACTTGAAATGAATGTAACTGTGTATTGTCTAATATAAGGTCTACGAACCTCTGGTAATGAAATTCCAAGGTGTAGACTTCGGTACTCCCGTTGTAATGCACCCATTTTTCAATGTGATGCACCCATTCAATTCTGACCATTGGATGTAACATCTATTTTCCTGACCGTCGGATATTAAAAGGTTTAACCTGTTAAATCGGTTTTAAAAACCTTTGAAATGAATATAGCTATATATATTCATAATCAGCATATAGAATTCCATCTGATCCGGAACTGCGCCCTCAATCTTGAACACTTAGATTAATTAATTTGGCGCAGACACTTTCCGTTGCTTCACCGTAAGCGCAATCCTAAAAAAAAAAAAATAAATAAAGTAAAAAAAGTAGTTGATATCAACGGTTTGAATAAAAAATGTGTAAAAATCTATCACGAGGACTACCACATATGAATTCATTTCAAAAGGTTTTTAAAACTGGTTTAATAGGTTAAATTTTTTAGTTACCGACGGTCAGGAAAATAGATGTTGCATCCAATGGTCAGAATTGAATGGGAGCATCACATTGAAAAGTGGGAGCATCACAACGGGAGCATCGAAGTCTACACCAAATTCCAATGGTGGATCTTTTTCTTTTCTTTCTATTTCGTTGTTATGAATCAGAGTTTCTCCAGGTAATGGAGCTTTTCCTTATTTAGTCCTGGATCCATGGGATTGGGAGGCATAGACAATAAAATTGATCAGTATTCACTATTTTGAATCTACATTACATTTAACACTCACTGCTTAAATTGAATATGGGTCTGGGCCACAACCCAATATCCACACCATTATGGACGGGAAAATCTTTTTTATTTTTTTTTTAAAGGGAATTACGGACTGGAAAGTCTATTTTAGAGAAACCCAAATGAAATCTCAGAGTCTTGACCGGTTGACGCACCACCCTAGAAGTAACAAATGAGTTTATAGGTCCAAAATTACAAATTAACACAAATTGTCAACCCTTACTTGAAGCCCAATTAACATAATTGAAGAACACTCCATCAACAAATAGTACAAAGACTTAAGACTCAATCAACACTCCATGGACAAAATAGATATATATATAAGCTATTAATTAATGAACTCAACAAAAACTCAACAACTTGTGTTCTTATAAGTCAAAATGTTCATATCCATGATTGTGTTATTAAAGGGCAGATGAAGAAATTGAAGGACTTTGCTATATATAATTGAAGATATCAACTTTGCAAATGGGACCAACATGTTCATATCCATCATTGTCTTTCATTCTCTTCAAATTTATTGTAATCACAATCAACCATTAATTAATTTACCTATTTTAGCCACCAAAATTGCTTTGCCCGTGTAAGAAGCGCGTTAGAAGTAGTAGCACAACAAGTTTAGCAAGTCAAGGGCGCTGTTGAATTCACAGGGATTGATTTCCTGTTTTGCGGAACAAGTTTTCTTATATATTTGCAAATATTCTATATGTAGTGTGGACTTGCCATGAGGCATTTGGCCTGGTGGTAGAGTATTAGACTCTTAGGTTCAACTCTCACGGAATGTGAGTTTGTTTATAATTTGTTTGTTTATTTGGTAGGTATGTAGGCATAAAACCCACACGCATTTAATACGGTAGGAGTTGAACCTGAGACCTCATGGTCCAGGGAGCATGCACCGTACCATTGAATCAAATGCTCAATTGCGGCTGTTGAAAATTCTTAATGTTGTAGGCGATGTCACTTTTGTATGTATTGAGTATTGTGTCACTCTTGTTCTTGTATATAATGTTATGTTTAATAACCCTAAACTCAAAAAAAAAATTATTAGATAGACTAATCATTAATATATATTGTGTCAACTACTAAGTATGATTTATAAAATGATTCTTAAAAATTTGACACATGATTGTCATAATTAAGGTTTTAATGAATCGTATATAACAAAATTTTCTGAGTTGACACAACATTTAATGAATAAAAAATGGCAGACAATAGACATGATAGAATGGGCCTAGTTAATAGGAGTAATAATATTTCTTGACTATAGCCTCTCTATGCAGCCAGGGCGCAGCCCTCCAGCACGTAAACTGAAGATATACATGCATATATTAAACTTGAATTATACTTTTGTTGCGACTTACTATTGCTGAATTCAACGGATTTCCGTGTAACGTCGCAATTTAGGTAAACATTATGATGATATGATGAATAGACTTGATTATCAAGCAACCCAAAAAGGTTTGATAACGGCTTTTTAAGTCCACTAAAGCAAAGCCATAACCAATTAAATCAGACAATTAATTACTCATGCTTTATTTCCCCTTCAGCGTCCATAAGCCAACTTATTGCTAGCTGTCTATCATTTTTGGACCATATCCTTAAATTCATGCATCAACTTTATTATAAAGTGGTAAACTTTACTTGACAGCATATTATTGAACCTCAAGACAGATCAAAGTCCATCTTCACAAGTCACTTTAGGGCTCCATATACCAATTTGAATCTTCTTCAATTTCCCTGAAAATGGTATTCGACATAATCCTAATCGGCCGTAGTTGATATATATATATGATGAAAAAGATTTACACTCACTCACTCACTTTAATTAATTTATAGTATGCTTAATTTGTAGCCATTATAATAATAAAAATAATTGAGATTTGAGAGTATATATATACTACAATTCTTTCAATTAATTATATTAATTAACACTAATGATTGGCAATGTATCTACCTTTTAGTAAGTTAGAACAATTTATTTGTCTCGGATATTAATGTTTTATTTTATATAATAATTAAGAAAAAGATTTTGTATTTTTTAAGCTTGGTAAATGATGATATGAATCGATAATGTGTGAGCCACCATTTTGTTTTGGCCATATATATATATATAGTGTGACACACCAATTAAAAGGTGAGTAAATTGATATTTTTTTTATTTGGTACCGAATTGAAATTTTTTTTAAGGTACATAATAGCATGTGATTTGTGGGTCCAAAGCAAGGACTTAGTGAAACCTAATAAATATATATAATTTGAAGTTTCTCAATTAACGAACAAATAGACACGTAAGGTAACTGAAATCCCATGTTCGAATGTGCATTGGACCTTTCCTAATTATATTTATTAATATTATTAGTAATTATTTTTTTGCTTCCATTGTCTTAGCTTAGGACTTCCCGAGAGAATCTGCAGATAGTGAGAAATTATGTTGTTTGGACTTTCAATTAAATAAGGTTTATAGCTAGTTACAGGGGAAAAATGCTTAAATCTTGAATCTGTATATATAATCCTTCACTTAAGGGTTTTATAATAAATAATAATAATTAATATATATCTATATACTAAGTCAAAATATTTGAAGTAATTTGATTAAATATCCGACATATGATCTTGGCAAAATCAACTAATTCTATATATAGGAAAGATTATGAAAAGAATGGAAGTCTAAAACGAAGATCATTGCTACTTTATGCATAGTAGTCCTAAGTCCTAACCAACATTGGCATTGATCAAAAACCTATTTATAGATTTTTTTTTTAAAACCGAAACATAAAAAGATTAATTTAAAACAAAACCCCGAGGGAAAGCAACCCCTCTAGCATCAGCATCAATGACCTCTCGGACTGAATCTAGTGGAGATCGAAAAATTTGGAGCTCCTCTTCAAGTTCACATTCCATTTTAGACAAGATGTCGGCACAGAAATTTCCCTCCCGTAATGTATGTTGACGACTACAATTCCAATCCCTTGCCAAAATTTCTCTAACATCAACAATTAAAGCCCCGAAAGGGTGAATATTTATAGATTTGATGACTATATAATTTTTCGTTTTTAAGATTGCTACGATCGAATCTTTTACATTGGAACTAAGAGTCCAACACTTTACCTGCACCAAATCAGATATCTGATGGCATTTCATAATTTTTCCTTATTCTAACTAAATGTTGAAACAACCTTAAGCATTTTACTATATTACTATATAATTTGCAAACTAAAATTATTATATGATCATTAAAGGTTGCAAACAAACTACTCCAAGGATTATTAGTTAGGCAATCTAATTACTAGCTAGTTAGAATGATGGGGTTTTTATGCAAGCCAGGAATTTAGGCTTTTGATTTCAGAAATTTTAGGATTTTGAAGACTTGTCTACCATTCATTAATTAAAGGTTTTGTTTGGAAGATGGATGACAAGTAGTTGCCGTGCCCAAAACCAGCACTCATGATAAAAGGAACGTGCTTAAAGTGCTAAACTTTCTCTTCTTCTTTTTTTTTTCTTTTGCCCACAAGCAATTATTAAATTCATCACCAATTCATGCTATTCATATCCTTTTTTTTGGTATCACATGAAATTCATTTTATGGTTTTTTTTTTTTCAAATCCTAATTTTTTCTTCCCATCATAACATATATTTCATGGAATATTTATATGGTAACTTCAATTTTGTGAGTTACTAATGTATAAGAAAAAGTCATAATTTACACAGGTAATCATATGCAAAGTTTCCTCGAAATAAAGGGAATTCCTATTTTCTCTTTATAATTTCTTCTTGTTTAAAGAAATGAATATTCGAACAAGATTGTTTATTGGAGGAAAAATGCTTTACCGTTTCTTAAAGAAAATTAAGAGGGCAAGCTTTTCAATCTTGGAAAAATATGATCATCAAATTGTAAAAGCAAAACAACTTTCCTAGAAACCTAGAGGGCTGGGGGATCAAATCAACTTGCTTAACAAGTAGCTTTGTCTCCTTAATTTGTAAATGAACTGTAGCAAAAATCTTGCTGAAAAGTTCATGCACTTTTTTTTTCTTCTTCTTAATTTTCAACTTAAACAACTGGCATAACAAATTAAATACTTTTTTGAAAGAAATTTTTGTATACTACTCCCTCCGTCCCATATTATCTGTTCCTTTTGGGTCAAACCAATCATATATTTGACCTTCAATTACAAAAAATATATATACAATCAAATTTTCAAAAAATATGTTTTGAAAAGTTTAAGACTTAACTTAATTAAAACATAATTTTTTAAAATTTATTTTTATATAATTTTTTTATAATTAAAGGTCAAAATTAGGAAACTTTGACCCAAAAATACAAATAATATGAGACGGAGGGAGTAATCCTTGGCATGTAAGTAATTTCGAGAGCTTTGCCCATTTCTTCCTAATACATATCACAGTTGTGTGTTTCAAAGTCATGAAAAGCCACTTTTTTCCACCAAATAATGCTTTGGACTTTGGACTTGTATCCTTTTCCTCATTGAAAATGCAATGGACTATTGACATGTTGGATGTGGCCTTATATAAATGGATATTGCTTGCTTGGCTTTGCTTTTTCAACTTTTAATTTTATTCCCTCCTCAAGTAGACGCAAACTCATTTGACAATTATTCAATGATTCATCACCATTTTTATTCTTTTGTACTTAAATGCTTACGAGGAAATGACCTGGTAGTTTTGCAAAAATAATTCCATGAGGGTTTTCAGGCTTTACCCATTATTAGATTTTGTACACAACACATAAAATCATTTTCATATATGAGAATGAGAAATAGTAATAACATTATAACAACTATGATATCGAACATAATTTAATCACTATGTACAATTATTTATCGCTCATAAATCATAGTAATTCATACAGATAATATTGACAAATTATACAATACACCGTTTATGGAGTTTAGCAGATTACACAAGCGGATCCTGAAGGGTGACATGTGTCTTCTAGAGACTAGATTGAAATATTTAAAACTTAATTAATTAAAAAAAAAGGACATTTCACAACCCACTTGTGGAGTCCAAAATTTACACCGCCAAGTGTATCAAATAATTACCGTATGATATTATTGCTCTTAATATTTGCTTATTCAGTGAGAAAGAAAGTGACAATTTTAAATACATACAAAAGAAGACTAGCATTGATCTCCTAATTTCAGTGATTATAATTTCAAGTCGTGAAATAATACTTTGTTAATAGCTATATAATAACAATAAGTTATAACTTTGTGTTTAAGGGATTAAAACAAACATTAATTAGGAACTATATAAAGTATGCTGCGCCGCCTCATCAAACTAGCAATATCTATCAACCACAGTTTTCAAATTTTGTTATCCATGTTTTAATTATTGTATTTATATTTATATTTTTGCCAGTTATCAAAAGAGAATGGTAAACATAGATCCATGGTGCAGGCCGTCGTTAATTTAAGCAAAAGCCGGCTATTAAAATGCACAAGCCAACAATTTGTTATCACTTAAATTTAGGAACTAATATAAGATGAAGATGTGACCAATTATTTGATTTTTGAAAATGGATAGAGTTTTGCAATTAATTCTTGCTACTAAGTATTTTAACTGTTTTTCATTTTTGTTCTATACTTATACTAGAAGGCAGAAGCTGCCTTTCCAGCCTATAATGGGTCAATGTCTTTTCATTTTCTTGTTTTATAGTACATGCCTTTTTTTTCCCCTTTGGGTGAGGGTCTGAGGGATTGAGGATTAAATTCAATGATACACCAAAATATTACTACTACCTCTCATTCTCCATATTCCAACCAATAGCATGAATCTTGATTTACTATTTGTAACCAAAAGTTTGTCACCTTGAGGTTTTGAACTTTGAAAGTAAACTCAATAGTTAATGCATTATTAAGTTTACAGAATTGAATTAAGACTCTTCTTAATTACTCCCTCAGTCACATATTATTTATCCCTTTTCGATCAAAATTTTTTAATTTTGACCTTTAATTATAAAAAAATTATATAAAAATAAATTTTAAAAAATTATGTTTTGATTAAGTTAAGTTTTAAACTTTTTAAAACATATTTTTTGAAAATTTGATTGTATATATTTTTTTGTAATTAAAGGTCAAATGTATAATTGGTTTGACTCAAAAGAGACAGATAATATGAGACACGAGGGAGCATTACCTACAAAAATGTGGATGTTATATGATCCAAATCCCACCTCTACAAGTGCAATGGTGCAACAAAAAATCCACCATATAAACGTTAAAGAAAAATTTAATGTAGTATTTTAAAAATTCTGAGTTCATCCAAATAAATTTTTTTAAGATTAACATACTTAAATTAAAAAAAATCAAGTATTGGTCTCACTTTACATTAGGAGGAAATAAAATAGAGAATCTAGAAAAAAAATTATGCCAAATTGGTAGCATTTACCAAATGTGTTAGTACTAATTAATTAGAACTAGAACGAGAACAACTAATCTCCACATTTACCCGCAAAATGAGGGAGCCAAACAGTTGATTTCCCGCAATTTTGACACCGTGTAATCACTATAATTCCCAAATTACCCCTCCGTCAACAAAAACTAAATTCCACGATCAAAGGCTATTATAGTAATTCCAGCAATTAAACAGTTGGTTTCATTAAAAAATTGAGCAAAAAAAGAACCGCGCCAAATAAAAATTTTTTAATTATCTTTTATATTTTCTCTAGCTGGAGAATAAGAGAGAGTCCAACGTGGCAATAAATTCTCCTCTGTTTCAAACTCTGTCATATGATCATCAGCTTCAGCCTTAAGTTTCATTTTTTTTTCTATTTTAATTTTGATTTTTCATAAATTGATCTTTCTCCCTCCTCTGCATCCTATTTAAAGATTCTTTCGAAACTGAACCTTTTTCCTTCTCTTCCATGAAACCTCTCAAATTCCTTTCGTTTTGGCTTCTTTGTTTATTTTTTTTCTTTTGCTATTAATAGACACCCATTCCAGCTCTTATCCTTAAATTCTCTTCTGGGTCTCTTTCTTTCTTTCTTTAACTGAAAAACTACAAAATCTTCGAAAAACCCGCTTCCTTGCTTTGCTTCTTCGTGTTTTTGACATGCAGATTCCAGGTGTAACTTGACAATAAAAACTTATCTCTTGTTATAACCCTGACCACAAATCTTCCTCTTCTTTTCACCCAAAACATTTTCTTTCTTCATTACAAGAAAAATTAAAAGAGAAAAACATTAGCCATTTCATTTTGTTTTTCAAGATGTTTGACTTGTTGTTGAAGCCGAAGTTCTATTCAAAATGGTTAGACATTTGAAACCCAAACTCATTTTTCATTTATTTTTGGTGTTTTGGGTTTTTTTATATTCGTTGTTTGATTTGGGTTTTTTTTGTTTTTGTTTTTGTTTCTGGGTTTAGCAAATCGGGAATAAAGATGATTAAGATGAGACTTGAGACTATAAAGAAGAAGAGAAATGCGGTGGAGAAATATTTGAAGAATGATATTGTTGAGCTTCTCAGGACCGGCCTTGATTACAATGCTTATGGCAGGGTAATTACCTTTTCCTTAATTTGCCTTTTTCCCCTTCCTTGAGTGATTTCTGCATTAAATTTTTTTTCCCTAAAAAAGACTTAAACTTGAGTTCTAATGTTCATGATGTTTATGTCCTATATTGCATAGATTAATTATTAGTCTCTGTGTTCTTAAACCTCTGCTTCACATGCAGCAGAAATATTACTATTTAATCTAGAATTTTGATTTTGATTTTCTATTTTATTGATGATCTGATGATTGCTTGAAGTTTCAACAATAAAATGTTTTTTTTATCATGCTGAGCAGGTCCCAGAATTTTGTTTGTTTTTTTGTGCTATATGTTTTGGCATTTTCTGCGGTATTTCATTTCTGTAGCCAAACGGCAAACGGTGATGAAAATTTCCCCATTTGTTATTTGTCTTTAATCATCTATTTGATAGAATCCTTCCATTTGTTGCTTCTCCTGGGATTAATGGCATCCTGACAAGTTTTGAACTTCATTTATTTCAGTGCCTTGTCTCTAGCTTCTTAAACCTTGAGATTTCTACACAAATATAATCCCCAAAAAAGTAAAATATAAAAGGATGGGAGGGTTGGGGGAATGGAAACACATTATGGGTCCAGGTGGTTGCCATTGCTATTGTTGAATCACATGTTCCTACCCTACCTACCATGCATGAGAAGGAACTTTAATACTATCCTCTTCTTTCATGTGCTATGTTGCCTTCAATTCTCACCCTACTTGTTTTGGCCAAAAGCACCTTTTTTTTTTCTTTTTTTTTTGTAGTTAGGACTTTTAATGAACTGTAATAAATGATTGTTCTATTTCACCTGAGCACCAGAAGATTACAACTGTCCTGTTTCTTTCTCCTGTTGAAAATCATCTGGTTGAGGCTCTTAGGACAAGGCAGCATCATAAATCCAGGACATGAGCTGCTAAATTGTCTATAATTCTGCTGTGTTGGCATGGATCAGGGTTCATGTGCATTGACCTTTCTCTTTTGTTGCTATGAATGTCTATATTGCTGTTTACTTTAGGTTATAGGATGTCCATCATCAGGTGGTCCAGGAACAAAAGTTCCTAACTTGAGCCAAATTTATGTGACTAATATGCACAGTGTACAGACATTACATGTAGCCTTTGAATTTATGCATGGAGCTCTTCTGCTCAAGTGCCATTGGAGTCTCTGAATTCCTTTACATCAGTTAAAATTTCTTAAATTTCTTGTGGACGCTAATGCAGGTTGAAGGTTTTCTGGTTGAGCGAAATAGAACAGCCTGTTACAGCTTGATAGAGCAGTTTATTGAGCGCATCTCAAAGAATGTGTCAGCCATGCAGAAGCAGAGGTATGTTGAGAGTTGAGACACTTAATATAATCTCTCAATTAACAAAATATACAAAGATGTTTGCTTTAACTCAGAATCGAAACATTTTTATTTGATAGTAATTTGAGGCACCAAATCAATTCTGAAATCTTGTGTTGCCTTTCTCTTTCTCGCGTAAATTGTTTTAGTAAAACACCTCCTTCTCTTCCTCTGCAGTGAGTGTCCTGATGAATGCAAAGAGGCTATACCATCTCTAATATACGCCGCAGCCAGATTCTCTGATTTGCCAGAGCTACGTGATCTTAGAACACTTTTTACTGAGAAATATGGAAATTCCCTAGAACCTTTTATAAATCAAGAGGTAATAGATGGGTGGCTTGAGGTCCTATAAGATTTGTCTATTTCTATTTCTAGAACTATTATCTCTTTCAAGTACTAACCTAGATAATTTCCTGCATACAGTTTGTGAAGAAACTAAGGGGGGAGCCTCCCACAAAGGAGATGAAACTTCAGCTGATGCATGACTTGGCACAAGAGAACTCTATTGAATGGGACTCCAAGGCTTTAGAGCAGAAACTCTTTAAGCCACCACCACAGCAAGTTAAAGTAAGTCTCCCTGTCTAGAACCCCCTAAATTACTCCAATGTACCGAATCCGAGACAGTAGTTGTAGAATACAGCTTTGATAAGTTGATGTTTCAAACTATTCTTTACTGTTTAAAGTAGGTCTGTTTGCTTTTTCACCTGGGCTAGCTTTAGAATGCTCTGATCTATTATGGAAGCTATTGGGCCCTTTACCTGAAGGTAGAATAGTTGGGGCTTCTAGAGACAAAGAATGGCCAAATGTACAATAATAATTTTAAACCCCTGATTTTATTGCTCTAAGTATAACAACTGGAATGATAGTTTCTTTTCATTTTGCTAAGTAGTTTTGTCTTTGAAGTTGTCTTCTAAAACTGACACCATTGATATGACTTTCTTTCTGCAGAATGAGGCAAGGCAAAACTCTTCAAATAATGCTAATGATAATGGTGGACACAAGATTTACGGAAACAAGATTAATACGTTGGCTAAAAGTGACAGTCGCGATGAAGAAAATGGATTGAGTAACATTCAGGAGCGCAGTAGGCCAAAAAGAAATGAAACAGACCTTGCTTCTCGTGGGAGAAAGGACACTGATGATAAATACAAGCAGCAAAGCAGCACTGAAGAAGAAGAGACTGATCAAGATCTCCCAAAGACCAGTTCTACTTCAGTTGAAAGTGTTTCTAATGATACAGTAGAACCCGCGAAGCCCTTTTACTACAGATTCATTGCTCCTCCCTATGTTAGGCCGTCCCTAGACAAAGAAAAAGGCATCAAGGAGGCACCTACACCTACAACAGCAAAAGACAATAATGATAAAGAGAAGAACAATAAATTGGATGATTCAGTAGCTGAAAGTAAGCCAAAGCCAAGATCGGTTAGGAGGAGACCTTCGAATCCACCACCGGGCCATGAAGTTTTAAGCAGTAATGAAAGCAATGGGGCTGCAAATATCAGTTCAAGTGCAGTGAAACCCAAGGAAGCAAGAAAGGGTCTGGCATCCTTACAAACCGAAGAAAGTGATCAGGCGATGGACAAAGAGGAGAAGATGATGGATGGACTTCTGATGCATTACAGTAAGAAAAAGTCGCCTTATGAAGAATCAGCAAGCAAATGGAAAGCAAATCTAGCACCTCCTCCTGGAAGACAAGCAGCTAGAGGCACCGGCGGCAATGGCTTAAGGTTCCGAAGCACTAAATCGGATCCTCCTTCTCCCCCAGCTTCAACTTTTACCAAAGAAAAAAAGACAACAGCTAGTGATACAAAAGGGAAGCACGCCCGAGCCTCCTCAATGGAACCAGACATGATTGGCGGCCATGTGCATCCCAAGTTACCAGAATATGATGATTTGCTTGCAACTCTAAAAGGGAGATAAAATTGAGATTAGCAAAATTAGGAGAGTATAGATATTATTAACTTCTTCCCACATTTCAAGCCATCTTATAGGAAATTAGTTTGTTGGTTCATTCATTCATTCACATATCCTTCCAAATCTTATTGATTGTCTTCTAATCATCATTTGATTGTAAAAAGGACATTGCATGGTCATTCCAAAAAAAAAAAAAATTACTTGTAAAAACACACTAGTATATAGATAAATTACATGTTTCTAAAATTCAGATTTTGGCTACTTTTTTAATCAATGAATTGAAGATTGCCATATTCATATCCATCATCCAATATGTTTCTATTTTTCACACTCTTAAAATAAAAAAAATTTGGAAATTCTATTTAGCCATGGGATGGGACTGGGTTCTAAACGCAGCGTTCAGAGGTCAACTGAAATGCGCCATCTGTATTCAGCAATTTTACCTTTTTAATTAAAGAATCAAAACGCAGAACTAAGCATCGTTTAGATTGCCTTGCCTACCTCCATCCTCGTTCACCGTTTCTTCTCTTCCAAATTAAAGCCGGAGTAAAAATTTTCTGTTCCTGCAACTCCATCTTCGGCGCCGCGCTGCCGCTCGGAAAATTAGAAGAGCTTATCTCCAGAAAAGTGAACGGCGGAGATTTAATGGACGATACGGAGGAACAGCAACAAGTGATGAGCGAGGTTCATTTGGGATGTCCACCTGGCATCTCCGGGCCTCACATTTCCCGCTTCACCATTTCTCTTCCATCTGGTAATTCACTTTATTCGATATTAGGTTTTAAAAAGTTCAATCAATACAAAATTTATAGTTTTGTTTTTCGAAATTGTTTAGGAGTTGAATCCAGTAGGTTCAATGAACTGTTCAAAGACGAGGAATCTTGTACGGAGCAAGACATTAGCTTTGATGAAGACGGTGATCTTGTTCTACCAAGACGACGCCGTAAGTAACTGATTAACACTTCAATAATCTCGAATCGAAGAAACATTTTACTTGTCTTCAATTTTAGTTGTCTTTGACCATATCTGTTTAACTTACAGAAAGTTCGCGGCGTTGTTTTACTATGAAAATCCAGCATAATATCACTTCATCCATTCCTAGTGTTGGTTTGCAGGTGATCTTTTTATAATTCTTATGATTCTAAATTCCAATTTGTAAGCCATTCACTTAAGCAGTAATCAAAAGATCAATGATTTGGATCCGCCTTTTGCCTCTTAGGTATGGAAAGCCGAACTAGTTTTGTCAGATTTTGTGTTGCATAAGCTGTGCACTTCAACAGAATTCGATGGAGTTGTCTCATTAGAGCTTGGTGCTGGAACAGGTATTAATTTTATCACTACCTAATATGATAGTGTTAGCTATTAGTTTACATTTTGAATCCCCTTGAGTTATTATTGGCTGTTATCAAAGTTGTGTTTTTTAACCAGAGGGTATAAAGTATAAACCTTGCAAAGTTGCTGAAACTACATATGGGGCTCGTGTCATCTGTAGTTGTTTAAATTGTTCATCTTTACACTTTTGAAGACGCTTGACTTATCTTTCTGATCATGCAGCTCTCAGGGTTGCATTAGCTTACATTATCTTAGTCTGTTGGATAAATTTGTCAATGAATTCAATCTGTTTGAATATTAATTAACAATTCAAGAACCATTCACTGACCATGGTTTTCTTACTCTTATCTATGGAAATATGCATGATTTGTACTGGGAGATGTTAATTATCTAGCTTGAATAATCTCAGAAATCCAAGTCTGAAACATTATACATCTGGTATGACAGGAATTATTTGCACTGTCTTTACCAGGGCTTGCAGGCATGTTGCTTGCAAATGCTGCTAAGACTGTATCCTTAACAGGTAAGGCCTGATACTATTTGTCTGTTGAATTTTGCTTTGACTTACTTTAATTACATGTTAAAGTAGTTTGCTTTAAGTCATTGAGGTTCTATATTTTTCTTTGCAGACCATGGTAATAAAATCCTAGATAACTGTGTTAAAAGCGTTGAACTTAATTCTGGAGTATTCCATTGTCAAGCCGTAATTCATGTGCGTGAACTTGATTGGACGCAACCCTGGCCTCCTAAAGCTAGCTTAGGCCTTTCATCTCAAGAAAGGTGATTCTTTAGGTGTCATTGATAAGTATTTGTATTATTTCTGTTTAGTAGTTAGGGTCGTGCTGTTCTTCTTTCATAGAGTAGATAAGAACTCCACTCTCTAATTTGTATATGGTGTAATGCAGGTATTTATGGAGCTCTTCAGAACTTGAAGAAGTCCAGAAAGCATCCCTGCTTTTAGCTGCTGATGTTATTTATAGTGATGATCTGACAGATGCATTATTCAGCATTTTGGAGAGACTAATGTCACAAGGCTTGGAAAAGGTAACTTTTCACAAGTTTCTGTAAATGCCACATAATTGAGGTTCTTGCAAAGCTGATGATAGCACTTGACAAAATTATCTAATTTGGCTGCTAGTAATCAACTGGTTAAATTCTCATGACATGTTAATATACATGATATTTTGCTACCAGTTTTAATGACAACAGAACATATGCTACATGCTACATGTATTTTAGTCCTCATCCTCATTCTTTAATGCTTAGATATGATCTTTGAGGTCTCTCATGTATCATTGGTTCAATCATCAATTTCATTCCTCTTATATCCAGGTGTTATACTTAGCACTGGAAAAGCGCTACAATTTCAGTCTCGATGATCTTGATGTTGTAGCAAATGGTTATTCGCATTTCAGAAGTTATTTGAGGGCGGATGATGATGGTAGGTATCCTAGCATAACAATACATATAAAATGCCACTGGTTTTGCTGCCTTTCTGGTTTCACCTCATAATGTGTTCTTTGCAATTGGATGATGCAGAACGCGAAGGCCTTGAACACAGACCCGTGCCTTGTTTTTCAGGTAGACGTATTAATATTACAGAAATTCCACAGTATGTGGGGGAATACGACAGAGGAGAAGATGTCGAGCTTTGGCAGATTAGATACATCAAAGGAAAGCTGTAAGAGTCCTCTAAGTTCTAATGAATGCAAAAGTTCTTGTGTTTGATAAGCAAGGCACTGCTTGATCTCACCTGTGTGCCTTGAAGTTAAGCCATGCTTTGTTGTATAATATGTGATTTATTAGGAATTAAATAGAAGGAAGATCTGTCTTTTTCCATTTTTGCTTTCTCTGAATAAAGTATAACTTAACTTCCGTTCCTAATCCAAATACCCGGCTGAGTACCTAACTCACTGGCAAGCATGTCTCAACCTCTTTGTCTTTGTTAGAAATGATACATAGTTTAACATATAGCTGACAAAGGGGAAATCTAGGCGACATGTTCCATGGCTTCTTGGCAGGAAATTTGGCAAAAGGGAAATTCATAATAAGCTCTGAAAATTTATAAAGAACAATAAGAGGAAAATATTGTAATTTGTATGTATATCAACTTGAGTTATTTGATTTAGAGCATTTTATAAACAATGGTAGCTGCTTTTATTATTAAATAAAAAATTTGCAAAATTCCAACTTTTTTTTTTTTGGAAAAGAAGAAAACTAAAATTGAATAATTTTATTAAAGAGAATTTGTTTTCTTGCTAAGGCCAGGAGAACTTGGTACTACTCATTTGATCCAATCGTAAGAAAAAAGAAGAAACAAGGTAGAAAAGTGAGAAAGGCCCACATGAAAAACCCTGAATGCTCTCTTAACAGGCCAAAGCCATTGATGTTGACGATAAGAAGAAGACAAGCGGAAACGGCGGGCCTTGTCTAATCTAACAATTTAAGAGAAGAATCTCAACATAGTGGTCGGTCCCAAAGCCAACCAAAACTAAAGCTACTTTTATAACCAACAAAAACAAAACAGCCTGATGATGGAATAGGAATAGGAATAGGAATAATAACAAGAACAAAATTAAAAAGAAGACTCCACATTTTTCCTTTTAAAGCCCTAACAGAATCAACAATGAAAACTTGTTCTAAAAGGATTAAATTCATGCCACAAGTTTATTAATTTTTATTATTATATTATAAGATAAAACCCCCAATTCTAATATAAATTAGTAGAATTTTAATAACATTAACCGAATTTAAGATTATCTAAAAATGAATAAGCTCAAATAAAAAACAAAAAAGACAACCATGGAAGAAGAAAGTACAGTTGCAAAACAAAATCTAGTCTAGAATAAGTGTGGACAGTGGACATGCATAACTGTAAAGGGAAGAGCTAAGCAAGGGACGTGGACCGGACATTTACTGACACAAGTGTTGTTAAACTAAAGTAACCAAACGATTCTGTCTCTCTCCTTCATAAATATTAATCTCTCTTTCACTGTTCTTCCCACTGCCAACGGCCTTCTCGCATCTTCACCCAATCTGGATTCCCCTTCCATTCTGACAATGGGCCCCCAAATCCCACATTTTAAAAAAAAAATTATAACTAACTAAAATACTACTAAGCATCATTAAAGTTTGTTAAGTATACTAAAAATTAGTACTCCAAAAAAAATTAATATGCACTTTGAATAAATGAATGAATTATAATCTATGGAGTATATAGTATTATAATAATGTTGAGATGTTGTAAAGTTCTATAGATTATTATATCAACCACTTGAAATTTTCAACATAAATTCAACAACTCAAATCAGGTAGATATATAATATTATAATTCAAACATGAATAAGATTTAATTTAAGATAAAGAAAGCAAAACAATACTATGGGGCTTTTGGTTGGCAGTGATCTTTGATCGCCTGTGGTGATCTTGGTAGGTGATCTCAGATCACCCCGTTTGGTTACACTTTTTGATTTGGTGTGGTAATCTGGATTACCCTCGATCACCCCTCTAAGGGTGATCTGGATTACCACCATAAACCCATGTAATCTTTGATCACCGGTGATCTTGCATCACTGGTGATCTTAGATCACTAGTGATCTAGGGATGATCCTAACCAAACGCCCCCTAGTATTACTAAAGAATTGAATAAATAAATAAATAAGACAATTAAGACAAAAGTTTGACCTAAACCTTTTTTATTTTTGTAATGATTTAATTTAATATATTGCAATTAAGTATTTTGTACCTCCAATGATGTTTAACCTTATCTCAATAATAATTAATATTCATTGGTTTCATCAATTTTTTTTTTAATTTCCTTCTAATTTATTGATCCAAAAATTGTAAGAACCTTGCTGAATTCTAGTAGTAACTGTCTGACTGTACCCACTCTGCAATCCCAATGCTTTTATGATTTCTCTCCAACCGACACCGTTTCATACTCTACAAAAACAGCTCAACTTTCTTCTTCCCCACCCCACCCCACCCCACTAAACCGTAGCAAACACACTCGTTTTCAACAAAAGCAGCAAAATTCTAATTATTGGATTTTCTAAATTTTCATTCTTTTTTCTATACAAATCCCCAATTTTTTTAATTCTTTTGTTCGTTCTGGGAAATTCCGGGGACAGATGGGTTGTTCACAATCGAAGATCGAGAATGAAGAAGCAGTTACCCGCTGCAAAGAGCGGAAACAATTCATGAAAGATGCGGTGGCAGCCCGGAACGCCTTCGCCGCAGCCCACTCCGCCTATGCTATGTCTTTGAAAAATACCGGCGCCGCCTTAAGTGATTATGCACACGGCGAGGTACAGAATACCAACCTCCCTCCTGGCTCGTCGGTGGTTGTGGGACCTCCTCTGCCGCCACAACCGCCTTTGGCCGTTGACAAGCTCTTCCCTCCGCCTCCGCCTCCAGTGAATCTATCCGGCGATCCAGGGGTTCCGATTTCACGGTCGGCAAGTATGCCGATACAGATGCCGTCGAAAGGGAAGCAAAGGGAAACGTCGACGAGCACAATTATGGAAGATGAGGAGGAGGAGGATGACGTGGAAGGGAGTGATAGGTTGGTGAATCGAAGATCGCGGAATTACAGGGGAAGTGGGAGTGGAGGTAGGAGTAGGAGGGAAGTGGTGGAGGAAGCAGAGGAGGTGGAGGAAAGGGTGACGACGACAGTGCACGCGCGTGCTATGCAAGCGCAGCCGCCGCAGGATTCGACATACTATTACTTCTTCCCTACGGAAGATAGTGTGAGTGTGCCTGGAACTAGTTTAGATAGTGTGGAAGATGTGAGGGTGGCAGAGAGTAGGGAGGAGGGAAGGAAGTTCTATGAGGAAATGCCTAAAAGAGCAGAGGAAGATGTGGTGGAGGAGAAGATGAGGGAGGAAGAGGAGTTGGTGGTGGAGAAGGGACAGAAGGCGGCGGCAGTGGATGTGGAGAAGCCGCCACCATCTATAGCTGGAGTAGGGAAAGGGAGCAAGAAGGGTGGGAAAGTGGGAGTTGGTAGTTCAGGGGAGAAGAGAATGGTGAAAGGGAGTGTTAATTTGTTGCAGGTGTTTCAAGAGCTTGATGATCATTTTTTGAAGGCCTCAGAAAGTGCTCATGAGGTTTCTAAGATGTTGGAGGCTACTAGGTTGCATTATCACTCTAATTTTGCTGATAATCGAGGTAATGGATTTTCACTCTTGTGTTCTTAAGATTGAGAGTTGTATTCATTACGTTTTCAATTGCATAATGTTGGGTATTAGCATAAAAATTGTCACTGGAATTTCACAGCTCTTAGAATCAACAAATATGATGAGTTGGGATGGTGATAAGTAAATTTGGATTTTTGTATTCTGTTACATTAAGTTATTAGATTGAGAATTCTTGTGATTTTGATTTTAGAATGGTGATGGATATTGCAGAAGCTTAGAGCTAGGGGTTTGGGGTTAGATCTGTTCATTGCATATCACCAGTTTAAACTTTTAAATTTTATTGAAAAATTCAGTTGAGTTTTGGTTAAGTGGAACACAAGCTTGATAGGTACAAGTTTTGCTTCAGTTTGTGTAGAGCTCTTCTTTTCATTGAATGGCTGGCATTTTCCTGCTGTGTGTTAGAGCTTAACTGTTTGTAAATCAGCTATGCAAGGTTATATGGGTGATGAATTAACAATTTTACTTCCACTTTGTGGTTTTCTTCTTCCTCCTTTAACCTATTCATATAGAATGTATAATGGATCAACTTGATTAGTTTCTTAATTCATCTAATGTAGCTTAAACATGTGTTTATCTTACTTAATGCTTTGCTGCAGGACATATTGATCACTCAGCCAGAGTGATGCGTGTTATTACTTGGAATCGCTCATTTAGAGGATTTAAACCAGAGGATGCCGATAACGCAAAGGATGATTTTGACTCAGAGGAGAATGAGACTCATGCTACTGTCTTGGATAAATTGCTTGCATGGGAAAAAAAGCTTTATGATGAAGTGAAGGTATATTAAAGAGTTTCTTTCTCTCCATTCTTCTGTCATTTGTCCTAATATTCTTTTTCCAACTTCTAAAAGACCACTATTCTGTTGCTTTTTTTTTTTAATAGCATAAATATTTTCTTTAAAATTCTGGTAAATTAAACCAGAATAAAACATTTAAATTCTTTTTATTATGCTAATGATATTATTGCATGATTGAACTTTAAGATTGAAGGGCTTGTATATTTAGTCTCCTTGTCTTGAATAGTTCATTAATACAAGCCGATAGATGTTTATGTTTTAGTTGTGCATAACTTCAACTTGCCCTTGGACCAACATTTTAGACTTTTATATAACATCAGATGACCAACTTCTCTGCTGGAAGTATCTATTTCTGTGGATCATGTCTACCTATGCATGCTTGCATAGTCTGCAGCCATCACTAAGCTATAGCTACACATGAAGCAACATTTTTTTTAAGTATGGTGTATTGATGTAGAGTTAACTTGTTAACCACCCATTGTGTTTAATCTGAGATATAGTTCCAAGTTCCAGCCCTCTTGTTGTAGATGATAGTGGGATATAATTGTATCTTCCCCCTCAGAATACCTTTAAAAATCTTTATCTTAGTTCAGTAGCTTACATACAAACTCAAGGTCCAGTTTGGCTAGCAAGTCATTGCATCCCTTCAAAGAAGTTTCATCTGCACCAGTCACTTAAGTCATAAGCTGTCTGTTTTCTGGAGAAGCTAATAGTTTGAACAGGCAAATTATGCCGTAGTCATGGCATATTGAACATCAAGGAGACAGTGAGGGACTAAGAGGTCTCATATATAAGATAGCCACAAAGAAAACATATGGAGGGTGAGGCCATTCAAATTCTTTTTTGGTCCTGCTAGAAATACCCTGTAGCAGCCTTGTTGATGGAAAAGGAAGATATCTTTGGTTCAAAATAGTGTTAGTCATGGCATAGTAGAACATCAAGGAGAGAGTAAGAGGCTAAGAGATCTCATATATAGGATAGCCATGAAGAAAACATATGGAGGGTCAGGCCTTTCAAATTCTATTTTGTTCTGCTAGAAATACCCTGTAGCAGCTTTGTTGATGGAGAAGAATATCGTTGGTTTAAGGTAGTTCTAAATTCTAATAGTCAGTACAGTAGCTACTAAACTGATGGTCTATTTAGGTCTCGGTTTTCTTTAAGTTGATGTATTTTTTGTTTCCATGAATACGCATATCTTCTCCTTTCATTTAGCAATATACTTAGTTCCTTGTTCTGGCATGGACGAGTATCAGATACTGAGTTGGAGTGGCATAGAATGTACCTTATTGGCTGTTTACCGTATCAAAAGCAATGCAGTTTTTTTTTGGCACCAAAAAAGCACTGCAGTTTAGTTTCTTTTTTTAATTTACTTATTACAAGCACTTCTTTGATCTTTATATGGTTTGATTGATAGGCAGGTGAGCTTATGAAGTTTGAGTACCAAAGGAAGGTTGCTGCTCTAAACAAGCTAAAGAAACGAGGTACCAACTCAGAAGCACTTGAAAAGGCAAAAGCAGGAGTAAGTCATCTACATACCAGATATATTGTAGACATGCAATCCATGGATTCAACAGTTTCAGAGATAAATCGTTTACGAGATGAACAACTATATCCAAAACTCGTTCAACTTGTTGATGGGTGAGTCGCTGTTCATTTTTTAACTTTATATCAGACTTTCTTAGAAAGAGGCCCGTAAGTAGATCCAAGAGAGATTGAATGACTCAGCTTTTCCTTTCTTTCCTACACCTTCTCTCTCTGTACATATATATATGGGGTAGTATACGGAATCTTCTGCCTTTTCCTGTTTGTGATCAATTTAACATGTTTGCTTAGGCTTGTATAAGGTTACATGTATCTAAGATGCTTTAAAGAGGAGCTGAAGTAATTGGATTGTGTTTACTTCTTCAAAGCTTAGATGATTTATCTTTTTCACCCCCAAAAAGAAAAGCTTAGATGATTTATGATTTGATTTGTGCCAATTGCAGGATGGCCACGATGTGGGAAACCATGAAAGTTCAACATGAGAGCCAGTCTAGGATTGCAACAGTCCTGAAAGATCTGGACCTCTCTCATTCCCCGAAAGAAACTAGTGAGCACCACCATGAGCGTACCATCCAGCTGTTAGCAATTGTGCAAGATTGGCACATGCAGTTTTGTAAGCTTGTAGATCACCAGAAAGAGTACATAAAAGCCCTCAACAATTGGTTAAGGCTAAATCTTGTTCCTATTGAAAGCAGCCTGAAGGAGAAGGTTTCTTCCCCTCCGAGGGTTGCAAGTCCCCCCATTCAAAGGCTGCTCCTTGCTTGGTATGATCAGCTCGAGAAACTTCCAGATGAGATTGCAAGAACTGCCATTAACAACTTTGCGCATGTAATAGATACTATAATGCAGCATCAATTAGATGAAATGAAGCTGAGGGAAAGATGTGAGGAAACTCAGAAGGAGCTTCAAAAGAAGCAACGACAATTTGAAGATTGGTATCATAAGTATATGCAGCGAAGAACACCAGAAGAGTTGGATCCAGATAGGGCAGGAGACAATCCTAATGATGCTGTTGCTGAAAGACAGCTTATGGTGGATGTAGTTAAGAAGAGGTTGGAGGAAGAACAAGAGGCATATCAGAAGTTATGCATTCAGGTGAGAGAAAAGTCTTTGGTGAGTCTTAGAACTCGCTTGCCAGAACTCTTTAGAGCAATGACTGGTATTGCGATCGCGTGTTCCAAAATGTATGGAGAGTTAAGGTCCATATCACGCTCGAGAAATCAAAGTCACAGCTCATAGAAGGTGTGTGTATGTCTATACAATTTTCTTTCAATGTATAATGTAAGTTATGGGCTTATAGATAAACTCATTCAACAGAAAGGTATATGTCAAACACTAAAAGGTATATATTATAGTCATTACTTTCATACCATTTTTTAAGTATAATAGTGTTACATTGTGATGATTTGGATAAGACCAGATTTTTCTTCAAGAGATTGCTTTTTCTGGCGTTTTAAAACGTTATTCATTTCCTAATTAAGGCAAAGAATGAACAGCATTCTTCATTAATCAACAGTATGGCAACTGGCAAGTCCAAACCATGCTAAACAATGGTGTTTTTAAGTATCGATCCATCGGAAGAGGAAAGTCTTCATTAATAGATTGACACTCTCAAATTCTTAATTTCACCTTCATGCATAGTCATTTAAAGTAATTTGATAGCTTGTGCGTGAGCAAATTATTTACAATTTATTATCGTAATTTACAGAAGAACTCTGAATCAGCAATAACCCCTGTATTTTGACATAAGAAACGCCTTTCAACCTAAGCAACAAAATTGTTTTCCTCTTGTTTGCTGTCCTTGATCGTTTAGATTTATCCCTGATGGCTTTGCAGGGCAAGCTCTTGCCAACCTCTTTGCTGCACGTATATATATAGGAAAGGTCCAAACAATCAAAGTTTTTCAGGTTTAGTTTTCGAAAACAAGAAAAACGAAGAAACAAAATGTTGAAACCTCAAAACCTCTGAAATCAGGAACACAAAGGAAATCGTACATGCATGCTAATTAATGTGTATGCAATTCAGCACAGTGGCTACCTATTTCATAGAAAAGGTCATTGACATTCTGTGCAGTTTTTGCTGATGTTTCCATGAAAAACATTCCATTATCCTGAGCGAATTGCTCTGCTTCCTGAATGTATATATATAAAACAAAAAGTGAAGGACAAAAATGAGCTCAAGTGTAAAGATATGTTTAATAACTATTATGAAAACAAAGTTCTTTTTGATTCTGGGTTTCTATAATCACTTGGAAACAGTTGGCAATTCTTTTTTCTTGGTAATGAAAATTATGATACTCCTGCAATAGAAATTACTTAACATTTTTGCAAATACCTCATTGTCAATTTCTCTTCCTGAGTCCAAATCCGACTTGTTAGCCACAAGTGCCATCAGTAAATTTGGATTTCCTAGTAAAATCACACGCCATTGATTAGCTAAACAATAATTTCATAAGCATTACTTTTCAAATTGAAGTTCTCACCCTGTCTTTGCAGTTCTTGAACCCATTTCTTCGCTCGTACAAAGGTATCCTTAAGAATAAAAACAAAAAAACATAGATAAGTCACTGAGACAAGTATTTCAGGAGTCAGCAAGGAAGCTTTTCATTAATATAATATTGGATTGTTCATGTACCAATCACTTTCACTAAACAAGTCTGCTTTTAACAAACTACAATTATTAACTGCATTGAGATTTGAGATTAATGGGGCAATTACCATGCTTGAGATGTCATAAACAATGACAGCAGCGGCTGCGCCTCGATAGTACATAGGGGCTAAACTATGGTATCTTTCTTGGCCTGCTGTGTCCCAAATATCAAACTTTACAGTAGCTTCAGTTACTGATAATATCTGAGTGAAAAAGGCTGCTCCAATTGTTGGTTCCTAAATGATGACAAAATCTAAAGCCCCTTAGCTACTTTTTGTGCATATTTTAAACAACAATCATGAGAAGGATAAAGAAGGGAAGAACAAGGACCTGGTGATCATAAAACTGGCCTTTCACAAATCTTAGTACCAAGCTGGTTTTGCCCGTTCCCATGTCCCCTAGAAGCACCTGCAAAGCAATTGTTTCAAGTTTATTTCTCCTTTGATATGCAATTTTGTCACAAAGATCACTTATTCAATGAGGGGCTTTCATTCATTTATGTTCATTTTAATCTCATGGTAATGGCAGCTGCTTCCATGAGGAATCATTATTATTTGGAAGAAAACGTTTTAGTTTTAGTTTTGGGGACAAATATACGAAACCATGGTTATTTTAGACCATTTTCAAAAGGCAATGATACAAAATGCAGCAAACTTGTAAGTTGTAACTGTTACTAAGGCCTAAAAAACTTATAATCTTCCTATCAGTCTTAACATTTACAAACTTCACTGCTACTATCATTATTCTCTCAATCAAACACTAAAATTTTGCATATTGCATTTGCAGCTTACAGGGCCTAAAAGCAGAGGGAAAAAAACACCACAATTGAGATCAAGAAGACATGAATCAAAAAAAAAAAAAAAGGGTTGACCCCATTTTGAAATAAGGGGAAAAAACAGAGAAGGGTAAGACATACCCACCAGCTTGGCTTGTATGATCTTGTTACCAGGTCTTGCCATTGTACACTTTAGATCAAATTGCAAAAGTTTAGATATATGATGACTTTCAATGAAAAATCAGAAAAAGGGAAAGAAATGTTATCAGATAGAAAAAAAGCTTATACAAGTCTAAAACAGTTTGCCAAAAAGGAAAACCAGTGTATCATTTAGTAAGATAAAATAGAATGAGAATGGTAGGTTAGATATGTATGAATTAGTGTTTAACTATAGTAAGTAAGTAATACTTTGACTGGTAGCTATGTATTGGCACAAATACCACTTTGCACCCTTAAGTTTGTACGGACTGTCATTTTGCACCCAACTTTTTTATTTTGATCAAAACGCACCCTAAAGTTTTATATTTATGCCACTTTGCACCGTCCGTCACGGTAGGAAAAACGACTCTATCACGGTGTCCGACATGGCATGCCACATGTACCAAAAAACGACATGTGGCACGCCACGTGTACCAAAAAGCGACATGTGGTACGCCACGTGTACCAAAAAGCGATATGTGGCACGCCACATGTACCAAAAAGTGACACGTGTCACGTCATGTGTATCAAAAAATGACACGTGGCATGCCTCGTGCACAAAAAGAGACGTGCCACATGTCATATTTTGTCCACGTGGCATGCCACGTCGGACGCCGTGACCGATCCGTTTGTCCTACCAGACAGAGGGTGCAAAATGGCACAAAAATAAAATTTTAGGATGCGGTTTGATCAAAATAAAAAAGTTGGGTATAAAGTGGTAGTAAACTTAAGGGTGTAAAGTGGCATTTATGCCGCTATATATTAATATGTTTTATCCAATTTCCATTCTTTCTTGAACTGTTTAACTTATTAAAAGGTAGGAGGGCTACTAACTAGTATATCTGGATTTAGGAGCACTTCCTCATAGGTTAAAAATGGGATCCATGAAGCTTTTCCATTGTTACATATATATTCATGTCCATTTACATATTCATGTCCATCAAGTATGAACAAAAGAATAACATGCCTATTTGTATAGTATAAATTCGTATTAACCATTAACAAATAAAGAAATCAAATATCCATGAAGCTTTTCCATTGTTACATATATATTCATGTCCATTTACATATTCATGTCCATCAAGTATGAACAAAAGAATAACATGCCTATTTGTATAGTATAAATTCGTATTAACCATTAACAAATAAAGAAATCAAATTTTGCTTCTATTACTAACACCATGTCATGTCATTGCTTAGCTAACAAGAGAAGAAAATTGCGAGTTATGAAGTCTCAGCATATCATGCCTATGTCAGGTTTTTATTTTGGATTCAGGTTCGAGTTAAGAAAATTACGAGTTAAATACTGCTTTCATCTTTATCTAATCTAAGGTTGCCTTCATAGGAAAGGAAAGGTTGTGTCTTCATTTCTAAGGGTTAATTATAGATTCTTGCGTGCATAAGAAGCAGAAATCCAAAAAGGGAATCGTATTCTGACAAAACACCTTTCAATTTTTCACAAGTTCCTATATTAATATATTAAATATACCTTCTCCAGTACTCCGCAAGAAACAAATTCCTACCTTTCTCAAGTACGCCAACAGTTTTCGCGATTCCTTATAGAAACTAGTGATTTGGGCTTTACGATCGAAACTGAAAACTGGGTTGTTTACAATAACCAGTCTGAACTCTGAAGCTACAAGAAAGAAAAGAAGAAGAAGAAGAAGAAGCTTTCAAGTTAAAAGGAACAAAAATGGAAAAATCGATTGTGTGCGCTGTTCTGGAGAAGTTGGGTTCGTTGATACCAGAAGAGATAAAACAGAACGTTGGAATGGCGCTGGGTATTGAGGAGGAAATTCGAAAAATGACAAACAATTTTGAGGAAATCAAATCTGTACTAGAAGATGCTGAAACGAAACAGGTACGGGGTTTCTTTTCCTCCCTTTTCCTTTTCTTATTTTCAAGGTTATTTAAATATAGGGGCCCTTTCATTTTATCAAATACATGGGGGCCCGTTGAGTTGATTTTTTTCTTCGCCGGCCAGTGGCCACCGTAATATATAGAATATATAACTACCAAAAAGAGAATCTCAAACTAAAAACAAAAACAAAAAAATAGAGAGAGAGAGAGAGAGAAATTTGATACTTTGGTCAACCTCTCTCTCTATCTATCTATCTCTCTCTCCTAAGAGAAGAAGTTAGAAGTATTGTATTCGAAATCCTGTATCTTATTTAGAGAGAGAAAATTGTTAGATTTGAGGACATGGTGAAGTTTTTAGTTAGTGGGGTTGAATTGAACCCAGACTAAATGATCATAATCAATTTTGAACTCTTAAAATGGTAATGAAAATGCTTTTTCATAATTATAATGTTTAAGAAATCTTATCTTGCTGCCTGCAACAGGTAAAGGATGCAAATGTGAGAAATTGGTTAAAGAAACTCAAGGATGTAGCCTATGATGTTGATGATGTGTTGGATGAGTGGAATTCTGCAAAACTCAGATCACAACTTGAGAAAGAAGAGAGAGATGTCGAAAACGGGCCTTTGCTAAAGAAGATACGCTATTCTATCTCTACTTTTACTTCTAAAAGTATTCTATACTATAATATTGCTGTGAAGATTAAAGAGTTGAATGAAGTACTTGATCGTTTAAATATTGAGAAAGATAGATATAAGTTGGATTTAGAGAAGGAAGTTGAAGAACCGAGGAGGTATTTAACTGCCTCTTTTATAGACGAGGAAGAGGTCTATGGTAGATGTGAAGAGATCAGGAATGTAGTGAACATGTTGGTGCAAGAGAATTGTGATGGAGGAGAGTCAAACCTCTGTGTCATTTCTATAGTAGGGATGGGTGGCATAGGAAAAACAACAATTGCTCAGCTGGTTTACAATCACAATGAAGTTGAAAGTCATTTTGAAAAGAGAATCTGGATATGTGTTTCGGACCCTTTTGATGAGATAAGGATTGCAAAAGAGATCCTTGAAGCATTTAAAGGAGAACATCCAAATATAGTTGGAAAGGATAACATTTTGCAGCAGATTCATAGTTATGTCATGGGGAAGAAGATACTGCTTGTGTTGGATGATGTGTGGACTGAAGATGCAACAGATTGGGAGCAACTGAGAAATTGCCTCAAGTCTTGTTTTCAAGGGAGTAGAATTTTGATAACCACACGGAAGGAAAAAGTTGCAATGATTATGGGAACAAAACAGGCTAACTTATTTCCACTACATACCTTGTCTCGAGAAGAATGTTGGTCACTACTTAGCCGTAGAGCACTCTATGGAAGGGCAAGAGAGGAGTTTCAAAGTTTAGAAGATATCAGCCGGAAAATTGCAGAGAAGTGTCAGGGCTTGCCACTTGCTGCAAAGATTCTAGGTGGCCTGCTACAGTTCAAAAAAACTAGAGAACAATGGCAAAGGGTCTTAGATAGCGAAATATGGAACCTTGAAGAGGCTGAACAAGATCTTTTCCCACCATTATTTCTGAGCTATTATGAGTTACCTTTGGCCCTTAAACAGTGCATTTCATATTGTGCTGTTTTTCCAAAAGATAAGATCTTAAACAAAGATGAATTGATCAAGTTGTGGATGGCGCAAAATTACCTGGGGGAAGCACAGTGCAAAGAGATGGAGATTGTTGGAGAAGAATATTTTGATGAGCTAATGATGCGTTCCTTTTTTCAGGATTTTAGAAGGGCTGAACTTGATAGTGGTATTGTGGAATGCAAAATGCATGATATAATACATGATTTTCTTCAACATTTAACGAAACCCGACTGTTTGATACTCGTAAATCATGGTTTTGAAGAGTTAAGAGTAGACTCTTGTTATGAAAGGGCTCGTCATGTGACATTGATCCGTGAAAAAACTGACCTGATAGATCCGACATTGATGCGTGGAAAAGCTGCCCCAAAAGACCCGAAATTTATCCATGTCCCAGCAGACCTGGGTGTTTACTGTTTCAGAAAGTTGCGTAGCCTCCTTGTTGACTCGAGCAACCATGATACCTCATCACTGAGCACATCTTTGCCCATGTGGTGTGATCAATTTACTTGTCTACGGACATTAAATTTGAGTAATAGTTTGTTTGGAGATTCAATTGAAGAACTTCCGGATCAAATAGGAAACTTGGTCCATTTGAGATACCTTAACTTGAAACATAATCGAAAATTGAAACAATTACCTGAATCTCTGTGTGAGTTATGTAATTTACAGACCTTAAATCTCACCTGGTGTGCTCGTCTTGAAGAATTGCCATGTGGAATGGGAAAGCTAATCAACTTGAGGCATCTTGAGAATGAGAAGACAGACTTGAGCTTGATGGCAATGCCAAAAGGGATTGGGAGATTAACGTGCCTGCAGACGCTGAGTGTTTTTGTAGTGACTGATGGTGGCAGTAATGAAGCATCTACCCTTGGAGATCTTGGAAACTTACTGCATCTCCAAGGACATCTTAAAATAAGCAGATTGGGAATTGTGGGTGTGACTGAAGCTAAGAAAGCAAAACTTCAAAACAAGAAAGGCCTCCGTGGTTTGGTACTAGAATTTAATGGTCCCAAGGGGTTGATGTTGAAGAGGCTGCGGAGAGGAAATGATATAGGACTTCTTGAAGCTTTACAACCACCTCTTTCCTTGGAAAAATTAGAGATAAGCTGCTATTGTGGCCCCACCGTTTTCCCCACCTGGATGAAGGACTTAACCAAGCTGAGGCACGTTTCACTCGGTTTTTGCTTTGATTTGAACGTTTTACCTCCGTTGGGGAAATTGCAATCCCTTGAATCACTCTATATAGGGGGAATGGGAAGTCTGCAAAATGTGGGATTTGAATTTTTGGGAGTAGATGGGGAATTATTAGCATTATCTTCATCATCTATTGTTGCCTTTCCTAGTTTAAAGCATCTCGAATTTCGTGATATGCAAGAGTGGGATAATTGGATCTCAAGCGGAGGAGAAGAGCATATTAGTATCATGCCTCACCTTTGTTCCCTAACAATTGATTCCTGCCCAAAGTTAAGGTCACTGCCATGCTACATTCTTCAGAATACAAGTCTAAAGCAATTGGACATAAGTCAGAGTCCTATTCTTTCAGAACGTTGCAGAAAGGAGACAGGGGAGGACTGGCTCAATATTTGTCACATCCCTAGTATCATAATCGACGGTCTATGCATACAAGTGAATAGCTCTTGCATTGAAGAGTTTGGAGTATTGCAATTGCAACCACTAAACAGGTGTTCTTATATTATATCATTAATATCTGTTCAATTCACAGCATATTCAAGTGTACTTGTATGGCATATCGTTTGCCTATATATATGGGTTGAATTGTTCTTGTCCAAAATTTTTTCCATGGTTGAAAAAGTTACTACAGAACTGGCATTTAATAAGGATATGTCTTTTTCTTATGGTGTGCCTTTTGCTTTTAAATTTGCAATGGTAGCCTTGCAATACTCTGTATTTATTTTTCCTCCTTTGATATAACTTTTTTTTTTCTTAATTTCTCATGTTATATTCTGAAAAAGATTTTTCAGCTAATACAAATAACTTCATGCAAATCTTTCCTAGAAAATTGATTTCTTCCACTTTTTTAGCAATAAAAAGGAAGAACATCGGTGTTGAACCGATGAAATTATATCTTCACTCTAACTAATTTTCTCCTGCTATTTGCTTGTTTTCAGCTCTTTGTTAAATTCCAATGATCTCATCGAAGCATTTCGACAAGATTGATGTGTATCATGGAGTGGTATGTATCTACTATAATTATCTCTACTTCATATGTTGACATGGTCATGATACTGTTATAATTAAATCATGTCCTCTTTGTTTAATACTTTTTCATCTTAGCAAGCAACTTGATGTGATTTCTGGTTAGGAAAACTATAATAATTAAAGGTCATATATAGTGGGGTGCCTTTTCTTTCAAGATGCCCTTAGAAACATGCATGCCATTAGTGTTGACCTGACTTTTCGAGAACTTCATGTCACAATCTGGTTTTAGGCATTGATCTCAAGCCATGTGAAGAGAAACTTCCCCGGATGAGTTTGGTAATGATGTTTTCTAACTACTTTATATGTTTACTTTTTTGGGTACAGGAACGGGAATTTAAGGAACTAAATAACGGGATGTCATTGCCAAGAAGAAAGGTGACTACATCATGTTGTCTGTCTTTGTTGATCTCATACATTGATTTTCTGTTTTGATATTAGTTGTTAACTCTATTCCTCTATTTCATGTGTAAAATGTTTCTCTCACTCTAGATTACTTCCATAATTTAGCTCATTTTTTTTTTTTGGTATTCAAAATTTTAGCTCTACTGTATGGATATTTCCTTTTTTCAAGGTGAAAATATGTAGGTAGTACAAAGGAGCAGAGATCTATAAGCTCTGCCTTGTAATAGAAGTTTTCGACTTGTGAGTTTTGGGGGTAATGACAAAGATGATGTGCTGTATTTTAAGTCCTAACTCAGTGAATGAAAAGTTTCAATCAATTTAAAACTTTTGTGTATCATAAGCAATGTTTTTGTGCCAAATTTGGATTTGAAAGCTTTTGTATTTATGTATGTGAAGCAGGAATCTAAGACAGAGTAGCAATTAACGTTTGAACCAAAAGGAGAAAAAAAAAATTATGTACTTCCAAGTTGCAATCAAGTTATGGAGCCGGTTAAGTCATTCAGAAGTTAGAAACTTCTGAAGAGTACCAATTTTTGGCCCATAACAATCCCCTTCAAATGATTGTTCTGTTTTATTTTCAGCTTTGTACACAATTTTGAAGTACTGATTTTGAGAGTAGTAACAAGCACGCACAAGTTTAGCTCGAGCCAAGTCTCGAAAATCCAAGATTAGATTAGTATATTTAGCTCGAGCCAAGTCTCGAAAATCCAAGATTAGATTAGTCTCTGGAGGGACAATCGAATTTATATTCTCACCCTTATTAAAAAGTTATATGTATATATAATTTGAGTAATTATTTGATACACCGGCCGTGTAAATTTTGGACTCATCGTAAATTTTGAATTCTACAAGCGGGTAGTGGAGTTGACATGTCCATTTTCTCCGTAAATTTTGGACTCCACGAGCGAGTAGTGGAGTTGAAACATGTCCATTTTCTGAATTTATTAAATTTTAAATATTTCAATCTAGTCCCTAGAGGACATATGTCACCCTTCAAGATCCGCTTATGCAGTCCGCTAAACTCCACTAACGGTGTATTATATATAAACTCATATAATTTTGTGCACAAATTATTGAAGTTATATATGTGATTATCAATATCATTTTCACGAGAAATTATTAGGTGAACCGGATTCACCACGTCATCCGTAGTTCCAACTAAAGGTGTTCATGGGCCGGGCCGGGCCCAAGCTTTGATTTATATCTATATGGCTTGTCCAAGCCCGACTCGGCCCGATTAAACGGGCCTAAACTTATGCCCAAGCCCGCCCAATTAAAAAAAACTTTATCCAAGGCCCGTCCAAGCCCACCTGTTTAGTAATTAAATATATATTATTTATTTATTTTGAACTCATTATTTATTATTTAAAATATATTTATTATTTATTTAATAGTAAAGCTTGATTAACATATATATTTTTATCAAAATAATTAATTTACACATCTAATGAATATTTTAACTAGTCAATCTAATTAAAAACAAATAAAATATTCTAATTATTTAAATATACGGCCCGGGCCGGGTTTTTATGGTTAAGATCAAGGCCGGCCCATTTTGTAAGTGGGCCTTAAAATTTTGTCCAAACCCGTCTAATGGGCTTCAAATTTTTGTCCAAGCCCTCCCAAATATTGGGCGGGTAGCCCGGCCCTTGAACAGGTCTAATTCCAACCAATAAGATTTTTACAAGTCAGATTTCTTCCTTAAATTTAGGCACAAATTTAGCACTAGGTTTAGCCCTTGGTTTCACCAGATGAGATTTACAGGGTAAGTCCTAAATTTAGGACATTAATCGGCTAGGGTTTTAGAAATTGTTGAAAAAAATCTGATTTATCAAAATCTTATTGGCCGAGACCATGAATGTCGTGGTGGAGCCGATCCACCTAATAATTTCTCCATTTTCACCAAGAATAAATAATTTTTCTACCTAACCAATTATTAAATCTGAATCCTTTCATCATAAATAATAGTATACCGTTAAGATTGGAAACATGAAAAGAGACTCTCAATTATTTTAATGATTGGTGTCTTAACCAAAAACATGAGAATTTTCTATTCTTTGAGAGAAGAAGAAGAACCCAGATGTCAATAAACATTTCCTTTTTCCGAAATAGAAAATAACATTACTAGTTAGTAATAAGGAAAAGAAAGTTTGATCAACCATATCAAAGCTGACAAAGACATTAAATGGTGAAATCACATTCATTAGAACTTTATAATATAATTTAATGAATAAAAAATTGGACTGACTTTGCTTAAATAATTAGCCACAAGAACATTGCTTTATACATAACTAATCATTACTATTTCTATGATTATATCTAATGATAATGATCAAGTCCCAAATTCATCCTTATTGACCCAAAAAGAAAAGAAACAAAACTTTAAACACTCAATAGTCAATTATTGAAGAATTAAATAGCTAGCAAACAAAAAACCTACCTTCCTCTAAACATTCAACTCTTTCTTTTTTACACAACTCTTTCTTCAGAGTCCTGAACAATTCCCTCTCACAAGCCAATGACTCCCTCCAAACTTGAACAACCACCACCGCCACCACCAGAAGAGCCACCGTCTCCATCCCACTACTACAAGCCTTTGCCACCCGAATCTCCTGACCAAGACTACGTCGTTTTGCCCTACTACCACCCTCGACTCCGCCGGCCTAGTTGCCGGATACTTTGCATATCTTCCTTGGTACTGTTTTTAGCCGCCTCGGTGTACACTTTATGGCCGTCCGATCCTGAAGTTAAGATCGTACGGATGCATATAAATAGAATGCAACTCCACACCATACCGATTATAGCTTTAGACATATCTTTGTTTGTTACTTTGAAAGTGAAAAACTCGGACGTTTATTCCTTGGATTTTACAACTTTGGACGTGGCCGTGGGTTACAGAGGGAAGATGCTGGGACACGTGACGGCGGAGCACGGCCATGTGAGGGCGCTGGGGTCGTCGTACGTGGAGGCGGAGCTTGAGCTTAATGGGATTGAGGTGTTATCGGATGTGGTGTATATGTTGGAAGACTTGGCTAAGGGAACTATTCCGTTTGACACTGTTACGGAGGTTGTAGGCTGCCTTGGCCTTTCTTTCTTTAAGTTCCCTTTGAAGGTAAAGTAAACCCAAATTAAGGTTTTTTTTTTTTTTTTTAATTGTGGAGTATATGATATTTGCTTTTTGGTATAAATTATTTGATTTTTACTAATTAATTTTGAGATGCTTGACAAAGACAAAGTTGATAGCTTATCTTCCAACTCCAAGTAGTATTAAAAAAAATGTTGGTAGGGTAGTTCCTTTTTCTTGCAATTTTTGGCTAAATTAAAGATTAGGCTTGTTTATGTCATGCTTAGGTGTAATGTTGATTGTCAATGCAAGTTACCACTTGCTCTGCTTGCAGAGTGATTTATTTATTGTTTATTATAAGCACATTCACATTTGCAGAATTTCAATAAATTATTGCAATAATCATGGCTTCGTTTAGTAGAGCGGTGTGGTAGCAGTGCCATTGATACTTACTGTATATTGTATGAGATTACATTGTACAAATTAGATTAAATACTGTACAGCTGAGATTATTAGAGCAACGATTGAAACGGAGTTTACACTTAAGCTCCATTTGGGCCCAAAACAGTGGTGAAACGATCAAACGATGGTGAAACGGTTACAGATAAGAAGCTCATATTTAGATTCAAATTTCAAACACCCTTATCCATAATAAGTGCATTGCTTCTGGTTTCTGCATCATTATTATATCCTTTTAGTACATTATTTTCTAAAGCTAACTCTGTTTAGTTTAATTTGATAATTGCTGTTATTGTTATTATTATTATTCAACAGGCAAAAGTGTCATGCGAGATTATGGTAAACAGAATTAATCAGACTATCATCCGCCAAAATTGTTACCCTCAGGTAAGGAACAATCCATATATTCAACAAATTATATATGTTGCTTTTCTTCTGAGTCATATATAACCAAAGGGTTCCTGTTAATTATTTTGTAAATTAAAGCCCTAATACCCATCAAAATGAATCCTGATCAAAACGGAATATCTGCCATTTTCATACACTGCAAATGGCACAATTTTCACTAACTTTGTGTTTAATTTTATATATTCAGAAATGAGGTTGGAAGCCCCTGGACATCAGAAATGAACTCCAATGCAGCAGCAAAAAGATTCACCGGAGTCCCAAACCAATAATTGTTTGTAACTTTGTATATATATATTGAAACAGGCTTGGATTAAGTGTAAAAAGTTTGAAATTTGTGCAGCATAATATAGCACCCTGTTCCAAACTATCGGAAGAACTGAGTAATCTGTATAAAGTACTGGATTTTCCTACCAGCTTTATCATGGGAAAAATTATTTATAGTTCCTTCTTTTTGCGTGTGAAAATCTGCTGGGTGCATGAGATGAGATCATGAAAGACGCAAATTCAATGAAAACAATGCATAGCCTTATGAACAAGTTGGCAGAATTAAGATTTATATATCTCATAATAGGGTAATTTGGAAAGATAAGGAACGACTGGAGAATCTAATAATCACTAGCAGATTTTTACTTTGAAATTTACAATTTTATATACTTTTCAAAAGCATGGTCTTTTCATCTATGTCTGAGTTCTTATGGGCTGGTCCTAAAGAGTAAAGACGGATATATCCAGAAGAAACCATGAAAGAAGATGTTTTACTATAAAGATTGGCCCATGGGTTCCAGAAAGACCCAATTACTCTTATATATCCAATAGGTTTCTTTCCCAGGAAATGGGTCCATTATTAGCCCAAAAAAGGAAGAAGAACAAAGCAAAAACTAAGAATCAATACAAGGGTTGGATCAAGTGGCAAGCGGCTTATTTCAGTTTAAGCAGGTTTTAGATTCGAGACCTTGCGTACGCAGCTGTCCCTATTGGGAGAATCATCCACCATAATCAGATGCGCGACGCGGGTCGGATCCGGATTAGTTAGGGCAATGCCCTGAATACCGGATGAAATAAAAAAAAAATGAATCATATGAAGGTAAGTACATTTTACCTCACTAAAAGTTTACTATATGAAGTGTCATTAAGTTTACCTACATGTTTAATAGACAAAATTTACAGAAGTGTTTAAATTTTGATATTTATTATGATAGGTGGTAATAAGATATTAGTAATTGTAATTGTGCTACCTTAAACCGAATAATTTATTTGATGGTAAATTTTCTTTGTGAGATATGTAACATTACTAGTATACCCTATAGTGCCTAATAAATTGAATAGGTCTAGGTAGAATAGAACAAAACCAATAAATTCAGAGGTTGTGCCGAGTAAAAAGGTAGCATGAAGGAAAGGAACTCAACATGACCAAATTGCAGGGCCTTGACTTGAATTTCAAAACCTAAAAAGCTGCAGTGATTTGAAGCTACCTATTGAATCGCATTAATCATTGATTAATTTTATTTCCTTCTAAGATTGCATTAATCTCATTAATTATGAGTGCATGATTAGTTGGAATAATGTTTTGAAGATAATTCCAATCAATGCTGACAGTTCAAATAAACCGAGCTAATCCAATTGCCAACTTTGCCACTCAATGCATTAAACCAAATATATATAGGCTGTGTTTATAAAAATAAAAAAATTAATTATAGCAGTAGACCCTAAAAGGAACATTAAAAAAACTTACCATTCACATTTATTTAGCATAATTTCAGGATCAATTCGTTACAATACCCTTTAAAAAATCAAACATATGGTAAAATAAATTAACCTAAAGATTTTGTTTAAGCATGATTTCAGGATCAATTTATTGCAATACCCTTTAAAAAAATCAAACATATGGTAAGTTTAATTAACCATAAGATTTTTGTTTTTTTCTAATCATTATTTATTAATTATTAGGATTTGACTTTGAATACCATGTTCCTTCTGTATATATAAGTATCATAAGTACTACATGGACCATAGGCTTTTACACTCTTTTGCCACTCCCAAGATCTAAAACCGCAAAATTTCTTTCACTATGGAACTCAGCAAGTGTTGCAGCTCAGGCACCCAAGAGTTGAGATGGAGCCAACAAGGCTATGTGAAAAGGCGGTATGACCGGATGGTTTCAATCAATAATGTGTTGGTGAACAGATCAAAGCTGCAGCCAAGGTGGAGAATGCTATGGAGGAAGTTGATGAGGGAAAAGAGGAAGATCTTTGATTGTTCATCGAGTACTCGAGTTCATGTTTCTTATGATCCTTATACTTATGCCCAGAATTTTGATCAGGGTTTGATGTCTGCTGATCCTGATGACCTCTCCAGGTCTTTTTCTGCTAGGTTTGCTGTTCCTTCCAGGGTTTTTGACAAGACTAGTTTGGTTAGTTAATGTAAGATTTTTTTTTTTTTTTTTAGAAGAAAGTTAATGTAAGAATTAAGGAAAAAAAACACTTATATATGTTGTGTCTCTTGACTTTGATATGATCAAATTATGATATAATGTTAGATTTTCAAAGTTCTGATCTCTTTCTCTTCTTTTACTGGTGCCATTTACTCTTTCTGCTATTGTTCTTGAATCTTGATTAAGATTATCTCTTTTCTTCACTTTATTTTTTTCTCTTTGATCATAAGAAAGTGAAGATGCTTTGGAAGTGATCACCTTTTAGTATTGGACAAGTTGAAGCAACCCATTCTTAGCAAAAGGAATCTCAGAACATTTTTCTTTTTTGTTTTCTTAAGATTGAAGTGACACTTTCAAAACTATAAACAAAGAAGAATGATGTTCAAAATCATTTTTAATCTGCAACTGGGGGATTATCTTACTATTTTTCTGTAGCTTGCAGGAATGCTTTAAAGAATAAAATAAGTTAAGGTAGTTGAAAACTGAAGACTGTTAATCAACTAACAAGCTTTATGTCATCTTTATTAAGAAGAAGCCCATAATCTAATATTTTATTTTATGGGAACTAGAGCAGGCAAATTAAGTCATTGTTAGCTGTTAATTTCAACCATTAAATAATGAACACTGCAAGCTTTCTGCTCTGCTGATGCTAACTAAGAGATTATATTTTAATCATGTTGATTAGTGGCGCAAAACTCGCGGTTAAGCTATAGCATGAAGCATGATATAAGATTATTTATCTATTGATAAAATATGAACTCAAAAGTCATATGATTGCTACATAGAATTCTCTTTTTGGGGTTAGTGGCAGAGACATCTTTCCCATCTCTCTTCCTGTTTTGCTTTACCTTAAATCATTGATGAGACTGATAATGAAATTTGGCAAAAGTAGTTTTGGTCCTGGTTTCAATGTCTTACCTGAAAATTAGTTTCTTACAGTGAAAAATGATCTGATAGCAAGTCTTTTTCATAAAACATTTTCATATTTCACTTTAAATAAACCTTATCTTTTGAGATTCTTCCAGTATATATATGGTTAAAAGTATATAACAATTAAGAAAATTATGTTGCAACCATATCTTCTTACATAAAGGACCCAGCTGTCTCACCAGAATGTCCTGTGTAATGTTTTATGTCACATCTTAAAGTCATTGAGCATTTTAAGTGTCATTTGGTGCATGGATTGGCTCCCTCTTCTTCTGTCAAAAAAGCTGATGTCCCATTCCATCTGTTCATTTCCTCAAGAATCATAATATCTGCATAATTTGCTTGTAAACATTCATCGATACCCGATTTTCATTGGTAATAACTATATATTATCCATAAGAAAGTTTAGACTCAATTCAGCAGCTAACCAAGCAATTGCAGAAAGGCTAAATGCCATTTTACAGCAACAATTTTTCCCCTAACAATTAACTAATACTATATTCTTTGGCCTGGATTTGCCTTTTTACCACATTTTCTAGCCAATATGAAATGTCAGAAAGGACAGGTCAAACTTTCTCCAATGCTATTATGGTTCTTACCAGAAATTTTGTTTTTTTTTCCAAGCAATGTGAAACCAAGATATTAACAGGGAGATGTATATGTTAACTCATGTACTAATAAGCTTCCTTTCTCATCTCCCCTAACACATTTATGACAGACTTGTTGGTGGTGGAGCCTAAACATCAGTTAAAGGGAATATGTAACTCCAGGTTCTTAAATCATTCAACCATAATACATAGGCTGCCTTTATAATAAGTTCCATTATTGTAAAGTTGTACTGAATCTGAAACCATGAACCATGGTAGCATCTTGACCAAAAGGGGCAAAATGGAAAAATATAGACCCTCAACTACTTCTTCAGCGGTAGGTCCACCCGAACGGACCATGATATCAGTCAGGCATGGTCTTGGTGAAAATGTTTTGCAAAATTGACACAAAATTAGCCATAATTTTTCTCAGCTTTGGTTAATAAGCTGTAGCAATGGTTGCATTAAGACCATGGTCTTAATGAGACAGAGTATGGAACTTTACCAACCAAACCAACTTGAAATCATGCGGAGGAACTACCATTTGATTGCCAAGGCTTGAAATCAGATCGCTCAGTTTATGTAAAAGGACAAAATGAATTGAGTTGATGACTTCTTTAGGCAATCATGCCTTATGGATAGTTCATAAGTGGTCCAGAAACAATTTCTGCCTCGGTCCCCCCATATTTCTTTCAATGGAATCTAAAGTACCAGAGAAATGGGGTTGATCCTTAATTTCAAGCTGGAGTAGTAGCTTCAAGAGACTGAGAGCTTGCAACCAACTTAGATAAGTCATTTCACCAATTCCACCTAGAACAGTTAATGAGCCTTATGCTGCAGAAGGGCCTCCCCCACATGGGACACATTCTGGACACAAGGGCATAATTTTCAACAAAAAGCATGTGCATATAATATCACAGTGGCACACATTCCCAAGCACATCTGAAATGTCAATTTGTAAAGATGATGCATACATATATGTAAGCTACAGTCATATATCTAAACAGATTTAAAATGAAAAACCAGCATTCAAAAATGCATCTAAACAAATGGGAAAAGATCAAAAATCTTAATAATCTGAAAATGAGCACTTTGATTCAATGCTATATCATATCAGGATTGCGAAGAGAAGGTAAATGGATAAACATTGAATTGAAAACAGAAATTGTTTGTTTGACAACATAATCATCTACATCAAAGAGAGACCACAAATGACCACCACAGCATAAATGCTGAAGTCTATGAAAAGTGCTCGGATCGTCTGATAGGCCACTAAACCTCTTTCCAACAGCTTAACTGCTCCAGTCCAATTCTGTCTATTAGTTAAATTAGATCCGGCCTTTTCGTCCTCAGCGTCCTCAGGTTCGCCTTCCTTGTTAAGAAACATTCGTCCAAGCACAACCGTCACATCAGTCAATAGGATTATGTAAACAGGCCTTGAGGCTATAATACTCTGTGACCTTCCAATAAGGGGAAAATCAATATAGGACACAAGTACCAAAAATGATATCAGTAGGGCACAAAAGCTGCGTGTTCTTTCAGAAGCTATAATGCAGGAATTCAGTCTTTTGGAAGAGAAAAAATTAGGCTGATTGCTGCTCGGTTTTTGGTGTGACTCCACCTTGCTTGACACCTCATGCAATATTGGCTTTAATTGGTTCCTTTCTCCCACAGAAAGTGCATCTTTATTCGCCCTTGGTTTAGGCAACTTTAGCTCGGCATGGCTTCCCATATCAAAGGTGTTTGCCCTGGAAATTTCATGGCTACCACCAGTTTTACCTGCAAAATCATATGATATATATATCATTCATATAGTATAACATATATAATGGTCATTTCCCATTGCAACATTGACATTTAAGAGTCGAAATTCATCACTTCCTTGTTCATTCCAATTGAGGATAAAGAGAAAAAATAGAATTTTGATTTCCCATTTACTAGCCAGATTAAAGTTGTCCTGTTTTTAATACTGTCAATGAAGAAGCAACTATTTCATTGTTAGAAAACAGATCAAATCACACAAATGTATGACCCTATCATGTTCCATGAAAACTAACGATTCAAATTACATATTGCATACCACTAGACTGATCATAGAGATGATTATCAACACTTGGAGGAATGTTTTCGCTTTGGCTTCTGACGTGAGACGTGCGATTCGGTTCCCTCTCTACATCAATGCTTTCTTTCCTTGCATGATCTGTCAGAAAAATCAAATTATATATCAGCAACCTTTACAAATTAAGGTACATTAATCAGGGTCGTTTGATCTCTCAATCAATTCAATTACTAATTTTTATCTTCTTGATTAAGGTCACAGATATATACATATGAACCATTTGATGAAGAGAAGATTTTGTAATGAAACAGGCCATGCATTGCCGGCTAAACCCATTTCTCATATAAAATTGTTCAAACAGATTTCACATAGTGAAGCTATCTATATAAATGCAACCCATCAGCCTATATATTTTCTTGGTGACCAAACAGAATTCCCATTTCTCCAAACTTTGACAGAACCTTAAACATCGATTTATAACAAATTACAAACAATCAAATCAATGTATTTTTTTTTTGAAGCCATGAAAAGGAAGACAGAACAAAAGGGAGTTACTGTTGGTTTGATGATGATCAACAGGAGGTAAAGGAGATGAAACGCTTGGGCTTCGTCCCGCTGTGATGTGAGACATGCGATTTAGCCCTTTCTCTGCCATTTTCTTTCTCCTTTCATCTTTCTCGTTGGTGCTCGCCATCTCTCTCTCGCTCTCACCCTTCTGATCTCTCTTTCTTTCTTTGCGCCTCTCAAAATGTCAGTCAGTTTTTCTGTTAGCAATTTCTGGAGCAAAACGGTGTCGTTTCAATCCTAGTTTTACCTTAATTACTTTGAAAATTGAACTAGCCTTATTAAACAGCATCAATATATGCTCTAAATATACTAAATTAAAAAAAAAAGAGAGAAAGAAAAAGAAAAGGATCTTTATTTAACGAAAAATAAAATACACAAATCTATACAGATTATCCATTATTTCTAAAAATAGGATATATACATACATACACCAAACCATGCAATCTTCTCATGAAATTGAATTGATAAAGAGATTCATGCATGCACGAATAATCATATTTTTGGTAGTACTTATAGAATATTGGACTAATTCTTGTACATATACACTGATGATTCATTTCCATGAAATCAATTGCATATATATAGTTAATTTTTTCTTCATTTCCATTTCTTGGCTTTTTATGTGATTTCATCCCATGGAGGTAATTTGGATAAAGGCTACCCCAGGTCCTTAATTAGACCCTCACCATATATCCCTCAAAATTAACCTATCAGTTCTCCATATCATTTGCAAAAATGGCATCAAAGCAAGCAACTGTACTGGCTTCTGCACTTGTCATCATATGCCTCATTGTGCTCTCTTCAGGTAACCAAATTAAATCACTATAGCATTAATTTTTGCCTTTTGTTTTCACTCAATACTCTAAATTAATCAAATGGTTTTGTGTAATTGAATATGTTATATATATATATATATATATATATATATATATATATATATATACAGACATAGGCGGAGTGAAGTGTCAGACTCCAAGTCCAAGTAGTAGTGACTGTCACTTCATAACGGCAAATTGTGAAACAAATGCGGATTGCGATACAATATGTTCGGCACAAGGCTATAGCCGTGGTGTATGTGCAGAGAAGACACAGTGTTGCTGTATCATTACTTGACTGCATGTGCTTGGGGTTGGGATTCAGGGCACCATATTATAGCTTTAATCATACTGTACGTATGGAGGAGCTATATATATATATATATATATATATGTTCACAATTTAAATAAAAAATGTCCCTTCTAAATAAATAAATTCATTTGGTGCCAAAAAAATAAAAATAAATTCATAATCCATTTTCTCTCAAGTGTTTCTCTCATTTCTGATAGCTTTCTGATCTCTATTCAAAATCTTATTTCCAGTTTAGTTATTGCCACCTAGTAATTATCTGAATTTACATTATTATAAACCCTTAACATATTGAGTAACCTATATATATTAAACTTCAATTCCTTAGCAAAAGCAAACTATTTATTTGAACTAAAGTTATATATACGACCCATCTCAGATTCAGGTTTTATGGTGATTTTGCAGTTACCATTTTTGCCTTTTTGTTTCTTTTGTCACCATGACCATGATTGCAGTTTGAAACCAAATGCATCAGTTTTTTGGGTGAGAATCAGACATTCAGTTTCTTCATTTTGCAAGAGGAATCAGATTCAGCAGGAACCTGAAATCTTGCTGGAGCAACACGGTGTCGTTTCAATCCCCTTGTTTGTTTTACCTTACTTTGAAAATTTAACTAGTGTTAAATTGTTATAAATTGTTATTAGTTTCTCTACTACACAAAATCAATATTGGCATAATGCAAAATTTTTGTTGCTGAATTGTTATCATAGAGGCCAAAATTGAAAAGAAAGTTTGCCCAATAGCTTGATTAGCCATAGGGACTTGGTATAAAACCTGTTTAACTTCACTTCATTAGCAAAAGCAAACTACTTATTTGAACTAAATTTATATGATTCTGAAGTCAGACCCCTATCAGATTCAGGTTTTATAGTGATTTGCAGTTACAAGTTGAAGTTGTCCACTGCTAAAATTTGCAATTCTTGCCTTGTTTCTCTTCTGTCACCATGATAATGGTTGCTAGTTCAATCTTTCCATGGCACAATCTGAAACTAAATGCGTCAGTTTTTTATGATGATTAATTACAGAGATTGATAAGTGAGAATCAGACATTAACTCTCTTCATTATACAAGAGGAATGAGATTCAGCAGGAACCTGAAATCTTGCTTCAAATACCATTGAACTCTTAGCATTATATATATTTTAAGTTTACAAAGTCCCACATGGGAGAAGGATGGAAGAATACCAAAGCGGTAGCCTTATAAAAGAGAAGATAGGTGCAACATGGGAACATACTTACCTGGACGGGGTCAATGGGCGATCAGGAAGACCCATGGCCTAGGGTAGTGACCTCCATTGCACTTGGGAGGGGTGCTGCCTTAAGGTCTCCCCAAGTGGGAGAGCCTACGTCATAATTTGTGGCAGCGGGGGCCTGCGTTCGCGCGGCCCCTACCCCCAATTTCAGTCTAATTGTTTTCCCTCCTTTTCTGATAATGTGGCCTTTCATATTTATATATGAATAAATTACTAACTCTCTTTTTGTTTATGTCAAGTGTATTTAACAGCTAAGATAAGAAAATCAATGGGAAATAGGTCATAAAAGAAAAGTCTGCAGAGATTGTCTTGTCCCTTGCTGTTGAAAGAGGAAAATTCATTTCCCTCTGCTGAAAAACTATACTTGTTCAACCTGCAAGCATTACTTGCAGAATTTCAAGAAACTAATGTAAAAAGATCAAATTAACTGTTTAATCCAACCTAATAGTTTCAAAAATTAGCTCTTTACAGTTTCTTTCACCATGTAGCATCTCACCTGTTCTCAGCAAACCATAAACAGCAAGCATTACTAAACAGTTTCAAACATTTGATTCCATACTCATCATGAGTTAGTGTGCTTGTGCACAAGCTTGAAAAAGGGATAAATTAATGTGAAGTTGAGAAAATAAATTAGTTCCTCAGATAATAGGAAGAGGGTTTTTGAATCAATTATAGTGGTTCTGTTTTCATTATTAAGTTCAGAAAATGTCTCAACAATTGAGTGCAAATTGGACCTAAGTGCAGCAGTGGTTAGTAAATATCCCACATTGCAAAGTTAATGGCATACTAATCCTTGCATCCAATATAAAATCGAAACTGATACACAAAAGAAGGCATCTTTGCGCTTGGGGCAATGACGCAGCTAGTGAGGTTCTAACCGAGGCGCGTCTATTGCTGGTTGAAAACTATTTCCAAACCCCCTCTTAGGCCTGGGTTTGCCCTAGGCCTTCGAGAATTTCTGTAAGGGCTCCCTTCGGGGTAAAGCCCTACAATTCTTAGTTTAAATCTTTGTGAACTTCAACTCTCAAACTCAGAATTACATGTCGAAAACTATGCCGTGAAATCAGAATATATATTTGGTTACTGTTTAGCCACAATGGTTTCTCTTTTTAACTTTTTTCTAGGTTGGATCAAGCAAATCTTTTATCCAACAGGCTAAATGGCTAAACAAAATAATTGTGGGAAGCAAAGAAATCATGATGTTTCAGAAATTTCAATGTCTATTCAGCTTTTCCCCTTTGTCATAAGTCTTTTGTCAACTTGAAACATTGATATATTGAAAACCATATCTATGATTTTCTTCCAAATAAATTCTGTGATTTTGGCTCTCTAAAGCTTTGGGATGATGCCATATACCTTGAACCATTTGTATACAATCTGTAATGTTCTGACATTAACAGTTCAATCAGCAGAAGAGAATTAAACAGCTAAAGAAACTGAATTACGTGGTTTTAGTGTAGAATGGATTAATATAGTGGGATGTTTATATAAGTTTTGGCATCACAGAGCCTTGAACATCTTATCCAAACGAATAAAATTGATTTGCTGATAGTTGAAGCTAGGTGATTTCTCAGCCATTAGGCCTTGCCTTGTGTAAGCTGTTTTTTAAGCAAGAGCAGCTAAAACATTAGAGGTAAGATACAAGTATAAAACCATATCAGAGGCAATCCATCTTAACAAATGATTAGCAAAGGATGAATTAGTATACATACAATACAAGGCGGGCCTAAGTGCCAAGTCCAACATCGGGAACTCACAAGTCACAAGCATGGTTACTCGAATGACCACAATAAAAGCGGAAATCGAGGCCCAACATAATTAAAGCATATCTTTATTGACCTTATCATCCTACCAGTTGAGCTAACAACTCGGGTAGATGGCACAGTTAGAATCACTAATACTCTATCACAATCAAATTTTAAACTTTAAGACTACCCTATACAATTTGTTTCAATCGAGAGTATGGCCCTATACAAATTTTCAAAAACCACAATCAAATTTTAAACTTTAAAACTACCCTATACAATTTGTTTCAATCGAGAGTGTGCCTATGCAATTTGTCAAAAATAAAGGCCCTATACAATTTGATTTGGTAGTAAACTTTGAGTGCGGCAAAAAGTTATTTTTTAAATGGAAGATGTTATATAAGTATTTAAGAGTTATACTTAGAGCATGTGCAACGTATTGCACCAAATATTACATAAAATGGTACTAAGAAAGAATCTTTTGAGAATATTCTTATACCAAATTTTTTCCCCTCCAATATATAGCACCATTTTTTACACCATTTATTTGTTAACTATTATTAATTCATATAAATTAATTAGAATTACATAATACTTTGGTTTATGTTTTAATTATTGGAAATAATTAAATTATTAAAAAATTATAAATATTATTAAGAAATAAATTACACACACTAATTGTTATTTTTTAATTAACAAAATATTACAATAAAACATTATTTCACATGATGCTTTTAATTATCATATATTTTTGTTACATGTTTAATTATTAAGTCCTATGTCATGCATATCTTGATATCTCTCAAGACCCGATTATTGGTACAAATCAATCTAGTAGTCAATTTTGGTCTCGCATTGAGGATAAATATCATCAAGAGTTGCCAAGTCATATACAAAATGTTCGCCCCCAGAGATCTCTGAGAGCTTGAATGCATACAATAATGGCAGCTGTCGCCAAATTAAGAGGATGCGTTCGACAAGTTGAAAACTTGAATCCAAGTGGCGCATCAGAGCAAGACATTGTAAATACTTGATAATTTTGATTTGTATAAAAATTTGAATCAGTTTTATTCTCATTCTTGTATTGTTTATCATTTATTAAATTAATATTATTATTAATATTAATGGATTTTACAGTTAAATCGAGCAAATGCTTTACTAGCACAATGAGGACATGAAACAATTTCTAAAATCAACGATGGATGAAAATCATGCTCGAATGCAAGGAATGTTCCAACAGAGCAATGTCAATTTGCAAGACAATCAAGCTCTACTCCAAAAGAATTATGAACTTCAGTTGTTACGAGCTCAGAACGAGTCAAGGAAATTAGACTTGTGAGAATGTCGAGAAGAGGACAAAATCTTGAACAAAGATGCGAATTCCATCAGTGATCCAACATTACGTGAAGCTCTTTAAAAGGAACAAATGAGCATTTATCAGCAAAGAGCTCGCACACGACAATCTCTTGGAGGAGCTGGCTCGTCAAGTGATTATGACTCGTATTATGCTTATTTAGGAGGAGACGGAGATGATCTTTCAAATCCCTGAATTATCGTTTTAAATTGTAATTGTGTGCCACTTTATGGTTAGTTGTTGTTGTTATTTATTTTCTCTTTAATTTATGGTGTAACGTATTTTATTTTTAACTCTATTTTAGTTGTATTTTAATTTTCCTTTAAATAAATTTAATGTGGTTCTTCTTCTTGTATTATTAATTAGTTAAAACAAAAATAAACTCCAAAAACTAATTATTGAAAAAGTAAAAAAAAAAAACATATTTAATATTGGTCTTATTTTAAAGGTCTCAATGAGATCTTTCTAATGATATATTTTTTTCATAATAATTTTAAATATAAATGTTGATATTTCTCAAAATTTAATTTAGCAAATATAAAAAAGGATACAAGAAGTAATAAACAAAATTGTTAAAGGGCAAAAGGGGAAAGAAAAAAAAGGAAATTTGTGTTTGAGCTAGGTGCGGTACTGTAGCATTTGCAAAATGCTGCTCATCGGGAACCGAAATTTGGGGCATTCGTTGGAGAAGATTTTTTCCCTTTTTTACAGCAAAATGCTGTTTTGGTGCATTCATTGCACTTGCTCTTAGGAATAACACTTACTACAAATATAAGAGATATTTAGGTGTTTGGATATAATGATATATTTTTTATTTGTTTGGAGACATGTAAATTTAAGGTAAAAGAGTATAAGTGTCGTTTCTAAGTGCAAATCTTAAGTACTTATAGCTTTTCCCTTTCTTTAAAAGAAATGATAAGCTAACATAGCAAATTTAAATAAGATGAATGAAAAGGATGCTTATTCATTATTTCTAAAACTAGGATATATACATGCACCAAACCGTGCAATCTTCATGAAATGAAATTGAATTGATTTTTACCAAAAAAAAAAGAAATTTAATTGATAAATAAAGAATTATGGAAACAGAGGTGTTTGGAATGGTTTTTTCACTGCTTTTTGATGGAGTTAATTTCTCTGTTTTTTCATAATCTGTTTACATAGACATATACAACAAGTCAACTATACAATAACTTAACGGGATTACATTCACATAGCTATGTAATTAGTGGGATTCTAGCTTTATTGCTGCTTGGTCAAATCTGCACGTGGAGCATATATTTAGGCTTGGTCAATCAATTACTTTGATTGCTCTTGTCTTCAATAAAGAGATGAGCATGGACGAAACAGGGATAATCATATTTTTGGTAGTACTTGTAGAATTGGGAAAATCCTTTTGTTTCCATGAAATCAAATGCATATATATAGTAAATTTTCTTCTTTTCCATTTCTAGGTTTCCCTGATTTCGTCCCATGGAGGTAATTTGGATATAAAGGCTATATAAATACCCCAGGTCCTTAATTAGACCCTCACCACCATATCCCTCAAAATTAACCTATCAATTGGAAAAATGGCATCAAAGCAAGCAACTGTGGCTTCTGCACTTGTCATCCTATGCCTCATTGTGCTCTCTTCAGGTAACCATAATAACTAGCATTTTTGGTTTTTTGTTTTCACTAATCAATACTCTAACTTGAATATTGACATATAATACTCTATATATATGTAGTTATACTAATGAATGCATTTGATCTAATGGTTTTGTGTACAGACATGGGCGGAGTGAAGTGTCAGACTCCAGGTAGTAGTGAATGTAACTTCATAACGGCAAGTTGTGGAAGTAATGGCGATTGCAATACAATATGTTCGGCACAAGGCAATGGCGATATTGGTATATGTGTAGAAAAGACGCAGTGTTGCTGTGTTATCTCTTAGAGTACTTGACTCCATGTGCTTGGGGTTGCGCTTCAAAATTTAAATAAAAAATGTCCCTTTTAAATGAATAAATTCATAATCCATTTTTCTCTCAAGTGTTTCTCTCATTTCTGATAGCTTTCTCTCTATTCAGAATCATATTTCCAGTTAAGTTATTGCCATATATATGTACTATATGACCTAGTAATTATCTGAATTTTCATTATTATAAACCCTTAACAAACTGAGGAACCTATATATATATATATATATAATTAAACTTGCTTAGCAAATGCAAACTATTTATTTGAACTAAATTAATTTGATTCTGAAGTCAGACCCATCTCAGATTCAGATCTTAGAGTGTTTTTGGAGTTACAAATTTGCCAGTTGAAGTTGTCAAACTGATAAAATTTGCATATATATAATATATATTTGCCTTTTGTTTCTCTTCTGTCACCATGATCATGGCTGCTAGTTCAATCTTTCCATGGCGCAATTTGAAACCAAATACATCAGTTTTTTGGGTGATGAATTAAATGGATTGAAAACTGAGAATCAGACATTCAGTTTCTTTATTTTGCAAGAGGAATCAGATTCAGCAGGAGCCTGAAATCTATCCCCAAAAGTCATTGAGAACTCAATCTTATTAGTACTATATTTTTAAGTTTACATAGTCCCACATCGATCAAGGATGGAAGTATAGCAAAGCGGTAGCATTATAAAAGGGAAATAGGTGCAACGTAGAAACATACTTACCTGGACGGGGTCAATGGGCGATCAAGAAGACTCATGGCCTAGGGTAGTGACCTCCATTGCACTTGGGAGGGGTGCTGCCTTAAGGTCTCCCCAAGTGGGAGAGCCTACGTCATAATTTGTGGCAGCGGGGGCCTGCGTTCGCGCGGCCCCTACCCAATTTCAGTCTAATATTCCGTTCTTTTGTCTTTCCTTTATATATATATTAGCAATCTCTCTTCTTATAATGGGCATCTAAGAAAATTTATGGGAACATGTATTATTTGATGTAAATTGTCTAGTCCCTTGCTGAAAGGAGGAAAATTTTTTTTCCCACCCAGATCTGCTGAAATTATGTACGTGTTGAACCAGCAAGCATTATTAAACAGAGTTTCATGAAACTAATTATCAAATTACCTGTCCAATCCAGCCTAATAGTTTCCAAAATTAGCTCTTTGCAGTTTCTTTCACCATGTAGAATCTCACCTGTTATCAGCAACCATAACCAGCAAGCATTGCTAAACAGTTTCAAACGTTTGATTCCCATACTCATCATTAATAAGTGCTTGTGCACAACCTTGAAAAAGGGATAAATTAATGTAAAGTTCAGAATATATATTAGTTCCTCACATAATACATAAGAAGAGGGTTTTGGAATCATTAGTGGTTCTGTTTCATTAAGTTTAGAATATGTCTCGATAACTTGAGCGCAGTTGGACCTAAGTGTTAATATCCCACATTGTAAAGTTAATAGCATACCAAACCTTGCATCCAATATAAAAGCGAAGCTGATACACAGAGTAAGGCATCTTTGCGCTTGGGGCAATGACGCAGCTAGTGAGGTTCTAACCGAGGCGCGTCTATTGCTGGTTGAAAACTATTTCCAAACCCCCTCTTAGGCCTGGGTTTGGCCCAGGCCTTTGAGAATTTCTGGAAGGGCTCCCTTTGGGGTAAAGCCCTACAATTCTTAGTTTAAGTTTTTCTAATTTCAACTCTCAAGTTCAGAATTACCTGTAGAAAACTAAACCGGCTAAATGGCTGAACAAAATAATTGTGGGAAGTAAAGAAATCATGATGTTTCAGAAATTTCAATGTCTATTCAGCTTTTCCCCTTTGTCATAAGTCTTTTGTCAACTTGAAACAATGATATATTGAAACCATATCTTATGATTTTCTTCCAAATAAATTATGTGGTTTTGGATCTCTAAAGCTTTGGGTTGATGCCATATACCTTGAATCAATTGTATACAATCTCTAATGTTCTGATATTAACAGTTCAATCAGCAGAAGAGAATTAAACAGCTAAAGAAACTGAATATACATGGTTTTAGTGTAAGAATGGATTAATATATTGGGGTGTTTATATAAGTTCTGGCATCACAGAGCCTTGAACATCTTATCCAAACGAATAAAATTGATTTGCTGATAGTTGAAGCTAGGTGACTTTCTCAGCCATTAGGCCTTGCCTTGTGTAAGCTGTTTTTTAAGCAAGAGCAGCTAAAACATTAGAGGTAAGATACAAGTTTAAAACCATATCAGAGGCAATCCATCTTTACAAATGATTAGCAAAGGATGAATTGTTATACTACAATACAAGGTGGGCCTAAGTGCGAAGTCCCACATCGGGAACTCACTGCTTTCTTAACAAATGATTAGCAGAGGTGTTTGGCATGGTTTCTGCACTGCTTTCTGGTGAAGTTAATTGCTGTATTTATATCTGTTTACATAGCCATATACAGCAAGTCAACTATACCATAAATTAATGCGATTACATTCACATAGCTATGTTAGTGGGATTCTAGCTTTATTGTTGCTTGGTCAATTCTGCAAGTGGACCATATATTTAGGCTTTGATCAATCAATTACTTTGATTGCTTTGATTGCTCTTGTCTTCAATAAAGAGATGAGCATGGACGAAAAAGGAATAATCATATTTTTGGTAGTACTTGTAGAATTGGGAAAATTCTTGTGCATATACTGATGATTGATTTCCATGAAATCAAATGCATATATATAGTAAATTTTCTTCTTTTCCATTTCTAGGTTTTTTCCCTGATTTCGTCCCATGGAGGTAATTTGGATATAAAGGCTATATAAATACCCCAGGTCCTTAATTAGACCCTCACCACCATATCCCTCAAAATTAACCTATCAATTGGAAAAATGGCATCAAAGCAAGCAACTGTGGCTTCTGCACTTGTCATCCTATGCCTCATTGTGCTCTCTTCAGGTAACCAAATTAAATCACTATAGCATTAATTTTTGCCTTTTGTTTTCACTCAATACTCTAAATTAATCAAATGGTTTTGTGTAATTGAATATGTTATATATATATATATATATATATATATATATATATATACACAGACATAGGCGGAGTGAAGTGTCAGACTCCAGGTAGTAATAGATGTAACTTCCTAACGACAAAGTGTGGAACAAATACCGATTGCGATATATTTTGTACGGCAAAAGGCCTTAGCACTGGTATATGCGTGAAAAAAAAGCAGTGTTGCTGTAGTACTTGACTGCATGTGCTTGGGGTTGCGCCTTCACACTTTAAATAAAAAATATCCCTTTTAAATAAATTATTCATAATCCATTTTTCTCTTAAGTGTTTCTCTCATTTCTGATAGCTTTCTCTCTATTCAGAATCATATTTCCTGTTAAGTTATTGCTTACTATATGACCTAGTAATTAATTATTATCTGAATTACCTGTTGAACCAACAAGCATTACTAACAGAGATTCAAGAAACTAATGTAAAGATCTAATTATTCTATAACCCTGTAAAAGCATTACACTTACAGAGCCTTGAACATCTTATCCAAACGAATAAAATTGATTTGCTGATAGTTGAAGCAGTTGATTTTCACAGCCATTAGGCCTTGCCTTGTTTAAGCAAGAGCCTCTAAAACATCAGAGGTAAGATACAAGTATAAAACCAATCAGAGGCAATCGATCTTCTTAACAAATGATAAGGAAAGGATGAATTGGTATATATGCAAGGCCTAAGTGCCAAGTCCCACATTGGGAACTCACAAGCATGGTTACTCGAATGACCACAATAAAAGCGGAAGTGAATGCCCCATATAAAGCATACCTTTCTCGGCCTTTTGGCTAAGATCAAGTGTAGTATCTGTTCTTATCAGTTTAATATCTGATATGTAGGTCATCGACCCACACGATATTAAATTTATTTTTTAAGGGGGAGGATTCATCACAGTAGCTTGCTATTGGAATCCTCGAGCGTCGCCTCTGCGTTGCACTACAGCATTGGCCCGGCGCACCCCACCCAATTCGAGTTCAATATTTATTGGCTTGCTAATCAGCTCCATTAATAGGCAAATAACTTAAGAAAGTGAAGAAACTACATTACTTCTGGCCAAAAAAAAACTATATTACTATTATTAAAGTCCTTCATCTAAAGCACTTTGGGCCATGTTCTTTCTATATACTTTGAAGAATTGGCTTAATTATTACAAGTTGTGGGGAATTTATTGGTGTTCATACGTGTGTTACAAAGCAATCGATTTTTTTAAATCAAGTCATCATCAAAATCTGTTCAATAAATATTAGCCTAGACTAATCAGCCCCATCCATCTGTAGTTCTGTAAGGTGATGACTTCTATCAAAAAAGTGAAGAAACAATCACTAGTAACTAAAGACAAAAAAACAGGCCTCCATGGCTCCATCTAATGCCTGCAAACGCGAGCAAGCACCAAACCGCTAATTTTAATTTTGTGCTAAGATTGAAAGGTAATTGATTGTTTTCTTTCTATATGTTCTGAACTATTGTTTAATGAAACTTCTCTAATGCAATACACTCTTCAAAGCTCTCAATGTGTTCAATTACAAACAAGAAGATATCCCCTCAATAAGAAGATTTTCATATGAAATGAAATTCGATTATGCGATAAATTACATTAAAACTCGCTACAATGGGAACAAAAGCAAAATTTAAGCAAATCAGAACATGAGCGTTTCGATGTACGTTTATCAGCATCCCACATCGAGTAGTCAAATGGTTAATCACTGGTATATATATCATCACGCAGAACCTAATGGGCACGACCTTACTTGAACAGGATCTGTTCTATAGGCTCGTACCTCCTTATCCCTTAGCACAAAGGAGACAGGATCACAAGTCTGGTTGATGAATCACGACCTTGTGATCAGAGCGTGATTAACAGCTTCCTTGGTCCCCTCGGGTCCAAGCTTGAAGCAGTAGAGGATCGTTCTCAGCTTGTGGTGTTCATCTCGGCTGGGATGGTCACAAGGTTGTCTGACAGACTCCCCCTTTTTTTTTCCCATCCTTCTCAGTTTTCATGAAAAGTCAGTTATAATCTCATTATTACTGCAACATGGGTTTCAAACTTTTTTATCAACAAAGATGGATTGAAATGAAAACATTATTATTCCCCAACTCATTGTCGACTTCTTGTTTCTTTTCCATACTAGCCCTCGAACCCTTGCTCTCAAGGTTTAAGTCAGTTATAATGACTTAACACAATTTTGTAAACCACTCATGAGAAATTCCCTAATAAATGGAATAAGGCATCATGAAAGAGGTTAAAATATAATCAGAGGTCTACATCAAGGAATAATTCTAATTAAAGAGTTTATTATTAGAGACAAAAGAATGAGTTAATACCATATATAACATTAAAAATATTGTAAGAAAAAGTTCTGCTGCCATAAATTACAAGGAGACCGACAAACAAATAACCAAAGACTTTGAAAAACAAACAGATATCTACTCACACCTGACAATAAGCAGCCAAAACACCTAAAAAGAAAAAGAAAAAGGAGATAATCAAAGCTCTGAGTATATATATGTGTGTTAAAGATATACTTAAAAATTAATTCTACCAAATATGTAATAATTCAACAAATTAATACATCTTATCTTACACTATTTTATTACATGACAAAATACTCATGCATACAAAAAGAAAAGACATACAAACGAACGGCTGGCCTGGCTAGCTTCAAGTGTTAGAGATCCAATGAATAAGTAGAAAAATATCACACAAAAGTTGACAGATAAATTAGCACTATGGGTTCGTTAAGTCACTCAGAATTCATTCATTAATTCAGTGAAGTAACTGTTGGTGTGGCCTGCATTGCAGATTTGCTGTAAGAGAAAGATCAAAAGTTTGGCCATGGCTTCCTTGGAAAGTTCACTAGGTATGACGTATTTATGAACATGTCTTTTCTGGTTTATGCAACTTGTTTTTTCTTTGTTATTGAATGTTCCACATTTACAAAGAAAACAGTAAAGAGCAAAAAAGAATTTCAAAACCTTCATGCTTCTTGAATTCACAACTGCTATTTGTTATTTTACTTTTTGTCTTTCCTAGTGCATTCTTGCTACTTCTGATGTTCTCATTCATGGGTTTAATGCAGCAGAGACATTCTCTTGGATATGTGCGGGGAAACTTGATCTTGGTTCTTCTTGCATTCAAAGAACCCTCTTAGATGTCACAAATGTGTTATTCCTTTGCCTTTTCTACTCTCTTTTGCTTTTAGTTTCTGTCAAAAAATATCACATCATGAGTAAAAGCAATAGAAAGGACTTGATCTCTATAATTGTTTCAATCTGTTCTGCTTTGATTAGCATAGCCTATTTTGCTACTTGTTTTTGGAAAGTCATAGACAATGATGAATTGGAATTGGGGTGGTTGGTTTACCTTGTTAGAGGACTAATTTGGATATCAGTGTCAATTTCCTTGCTTGTTCAAATGACCAAATGGATCAAAATTGTCATCTCAATCTGGTGGATGTCTTTCGGATTATTGGTCTCAGCCCTTAACATTGAACTTCTATTACAGACACATAACCTTCCAATTCTTGACATAATTCCATGGCTAGTAAATATCTTGCTCCTCTTTTGTGCATTTAGAAACTTAATTTTTTCTGCTACTCAACCTAGTGAAGATGAGAGTATATCAGAAGAACCTCTATTAGTCTCAAATACAGAGAAAACTGAGGTAGGAATAGGGAAGGCTAGCCTTTTCAGCAAATTAACTTTCTCTTGGATTAATCCCTTGTTTGCTTTAGGCTACTCCAAACTATTAACTCTTGAAGATATCCCTTGTTTAGTTGATGAAGATAAGGCTAGCTTGGCCTATGAAAAATTTGCTCCTGCATGGGAATCCCTTGTGAGAGAAAAGAGCTTCAGTAACTCAAGAAACCTACTTCTTCAGGCCTTAGCAAAAGTGTATATGAGAGAAAACATACCTATAGCTATATGTGCATTGATAAGGACTGTTTCTGTAGTATCTCTTCCTCTTTTGCTCTATGCATTTGTAAATTATTCCAACCGCAGCGACGACAATAAGCATGAAGGTCTCTCTATATTGGGATGTTTAGTAATTTGCAAAATAGTAGAAGCATTGTCACAGAGGTATTGGTTCTTTAGCTCAAGAAGGTTAGGAATGAGGATGAGATCAACATTAATGGTGGCAGTATATCAAAAGCAGCTGAGGCTTTCTTGTGCAGCAAGGAAAAGGCATTCAACTGGAGAGATTGTGAATTATATTGCAGTAGATTCCTACAGACTTGGGGAGTTCCCTTGGTGGCTCCATCTAGCATGGAGTCTCATTTTGCAACTTTTAATGTCCATTGGTGTACTTTTCTATGTTATCGGTCTCGGTGCTCTTCCTGGTTTAGTCCCTCTGCTCATATTTGGAATCCTTAATGTGCCATTTGCAAATGTACTACAAAAGTGTCAATCTGAATTCATGGTTGCTCAAGATGAAAGACTAAGACTCACTTCTGAAGTCCTAAATAATATGAAGATCATAAAGCTGCAATCATGGGAAGAGAAATTCAAGAACTTGATTGAAACTAAACGTGACAATGAATTCAAATGGTTGGCAAAAGAACAGATAAGTAAAGCTTATAGCACTGTCTTGTTTTGGATTAGTCCAACCATCATATCTTCAGTTATGTTCTTGGGTTGTGCTTTTTTTGGCAGTGCACCCTTAAATGCCAGCACCATTTTCACAGTTCTAACCACACTCAGAATCATGGGTGAACCTGTTACAATGATACCCGGAGCTATTTCCATTTTAATGCAAGTCAAAGTCTCTACTCAAAGAATTGATGCCTTTTTACTTGATGATGAACTGAATAATGAAGTTCCAAGGATTTCACTACTGCAGAATTCTGATAAAAGTGTCATAATGCAAGCAGGCAACTTTACTTGGGATACTGTTTAGTAATTCCAACCCTTAGAGATTTAAGTTTGGAAATAAATAAGGGACAGAAAATTGGAATTTGTGGACCAGTTGGATCTGGGAAATCATCACTCTTGCATGCCATGCTTGGAGAGATACCAAAAGTTTCAGGAACTGTGAGTTTTTTTTTTTTTTTTTTTTTTTGAGTTACAGGAACTTTGAGTTAATTTAAGCTAAGCTAGTATTTTGATATATTTTCGTTCACTGATTTTTTTTTCCTTTGGTTCTTGTAAATAGGTTATTTTGTCTGGATCAATAGCCTATGTTTCACAAACATCTTGGATTCAAAGTGGGACAATTCGTGACAATATACTCTATGGGAAGCCAATGGAGGAGGAAAGATACAGAAGGGCTATTAAGTCATGTGCCCTGGATAAGGACATAGATAATTTTGATCATGGTGATCTCACTGAAATTGGCCAAAGAGGGATCAACATGAGTGGAGGACAAAAGCAGAGAATCCAACTTGCCCGAGCCGTTTATAATGATGCTGATATTTATCTTCTTGATGATCCTTTCAGTGCTGTAGATGCTCAAACAGCTGCTGTTTTATTCAATGTGAGACTGACAAACATTTCAGTTCTTTAACTCAAACATTGAAAACTATACATGCTTTTTAATAGTTTGCTTATGTTCCACCATTGCAGGACTGTGTCATGGATGCTCTAGGGAAAAAAACTGTCATCCTAGTGACTCATCAAGTGGAGTTTCTATCTGAAGTTGATAAGATTTTGGTAAAAAGTCTAAGATCAAAATATTTATGTATTTTTTTCCTTTAACCTTTCTACTTTACACATTTCAGGAAAATGATTTGGCAAGTTTCTACTTAGGTCATGGATGGTGGGAAAATTACTCAAATAGGAAGCTACACAGAGTTATTCACATCAGGAACAGCATTTGAGCGGCTTGTTAATGCTCACAGAAATGCAATCACAGTATTGGGGCCTCATAACATAGATGGACTTTGGTTCATGGAGTCTAATAATTCTTGTCCTACTAAAGAGAAAAGTGAGGGTGAGATTTCTGTTATAGGCATACCAGGAGTACAACTGACAGAAGAAGAGGAAAAGGATACTGGTGATTCTGGATGGAGACCTGTTCTTGATTATCTTGTAATATCAAAAGGATATCTTTTTTTTATCTTTAGGCACACTAGCTCAGTTGGGATTTGTAATTTTCCAGGCTGCAGCAACTTATTGGCTAGCAGTTTCCATTCAAATACCTAAAATAAGTAGTGGCTTGGTAATAGGAGTTTACACAGGAATTGAATTTCAACACTTAGTGCTGTTTTTGTACATGTTAGGTCCATTTATGCTGCCTATCTGGGATTAAAAGCTTCTAAAGCCTTCTTCTCTGGTTTCACCAATGCCATTTTTAAAGCCCCAATGCATTTCTTTGATTCCACTCCTGTTGGGAGGATTTTGACACGGGTAAGTTCCTTTGTAAGCACACTAGGCAAGATGTTTCATGTTAATATAACTAGTTTCTTAATGTTCTTTTGGAAATTTCTCTTTCAGGCTTCATCAGATATGAGTATTCTGGATTATGATATCCCTTTTTCTATTAGCTTCGTGGCAGCAGGTTGTCTTGAACTTTTGGCAGCCATTGGAGTTATTGCTTTTGTTACATGGGAAGTTGTCATTGTAGCCATTCTTGCATTTGGAGTAGTAAAATACATTCAGGTGGATATCCTTTGTTTTCTTACCCCTTCTTCTTTTTATTTTATTAACTTTTTTTTTCCAACAATAACAATTTTTTTTTTTACCCTAAACAAAAGGGGTACTATTTAGCTTCTGCAAGGGAACTGATAAGGATTAATGGAACAACAAAGGCTCCAATTATGAACTATGCAGCTGAGACTTGTCTTGGGGTGGTCACTATAAGAGCTTTTGACATGGTGAACATGTTCACTAAAAACTACCTAAAGCTTGTTGACACAGATGCCACACTTTTCTTTCTTTGTGCTGCAGCCATGGAATGGCTGATTCTAAGGATGGAGGCAATTCAGAGTCTAACCATGTTCACATCTGTATTTTTCCTTGTTCTGCTGCCTAAAGGCTATGTAGCACCAGGTAGCATCTGTTTCTATATAACAAGCAATTTTTATATTCATTCTAAATTCAGACTTTTCTAATGTGGTGGATTTTTTTGCCCTAATCCCTTATCTGCAGGACTTGCAGGGCTCTCTCTTTCTTATGCTTTGTCACTAACCGGCTCACAGATTTTTCATGTCAAGATGGTATTGTAACTTATCAAACTACATAATTTCAGTTGAACGGATAAAACAGTTTATGAGCATACCGGCAGAGGCTCCAGAAACTTTAGATGACAAAATACCACCATCTTCATGGCCCTCCGAGGGTAAGATTGAGTTGCAAGAGCTCAAGGTAATAAGTAAAGCAATCAGGTCCATTAAGTCCTATCTGAATTATGAATCTATCTTATAATACTAGATGATGAACTTATGATTCTATATTCCAATCATCTCAATTATATATGCATTGTTGCAGATAAGATATCGTCCAAATGCTCCATTGGTTCTCAAAGGAATCACCTGCACATTCATGGGAGGGACTAGAGTAGGAGTAGTAGGAAGGACTGGAAGTGGGAAATCTACACTAATAAGTTCCTTGTTTCGGCTGGTGGAGCCTGCAACAGGAAAAATCCTCATAGATGGACTTGATATATGCTCTATCGGTTTGAAAGATCTTAGAATGAAGCTTAGCATTATCCCTCAAGACCCAACTCTGTTTAAGGGCAGCGTTCGGACCAACTTAGATCCCCTAGGCCTTTATTCAGATGAAGAAATATGGCAGGTTAGATTACTCACTCAAGACACAATAAATCTACTAAAGGGTTTCTAACTTAATGCAATTTAACTAAGTAGTGTTACATATCATATCATATGTGTTTGATATATTTTATTTGTAGGCTTTGGAAAAGTGTCAGCTTAAGGCAACTATAAGTAGTCTACCAAATAAGCTTGATTCATCAGGTGAGTGGATTTCATCAGTTAAATTAAAATATTACAAAGCTGAGATGTAGACAAGCAAATTGAACCATAAGTTTATTACTGATGCATGTCTTGTTTGAATATACATAGATTTTGACCTGACTTTTGTTTGAATAAACCTTGAAACAGTGAGTGATGAAGGGGAGAATTGGAGTGTGGGACAGCGACAACTGTTTTGCCTAGGCAGAGTCCTGCTAAAGAGAAACAAAATTCTGGTGTTAGATGAAGCAACAGCTTCAATCGACTCGGCAACAGATGCAACTTTGCAGAGAATTATCAGACAAGAATTCACAGGATGCACAGTGATAACAGTAGCTCATAGAGTTCCGACTGTAATAGACAGTGACATGGTCATGGTCCTTTCCTATGGTAATGCTCTTATTATCTAACCTTCATATATATATATATAGATTCCAACTGTTATGTTTTGTAATAAAAAATCTTTGATATTGCAGGGGAATTAATGGAGTATGATGAGCCTGCAAAGCTTATGGAGACAAACTCATTCTTTTCCAAGCTTGTAGCTGAATACTGGTCAACTTGTACAAGGAGTTCCTCCTGCCAATCTTTTTAGTAGCATGGCCCAAACAAACTGATAATTTTAAGCATTAAAAGTAAAAATGTTTAGTGATGCAAGATTCAGTTAGTCCCAAGATATATATGCACAAGTGAAGTGAGGAAAGAACAACAAAAGAGAGGAAAAGAAAATTAAACAGCTAAAGAAACTGAAACCATACCAGAGGCAATCGATCTTCTTAACAAATGATAAGCAAAGGATGAGTTGGTATATATACAAGGCCTAAGTGCCAAGTCCCACATCAAGAACTCACAAGCATGGTTATTCGAATGACCACAATAAAAGCGGAAGTCGAGGTCCGAGATAAAGCATACCTTTCTCGGCCTTTTGGCTAAGATCAAGTGTAGTATCTGTTCTTATCAGTTTAATATCTGATACGTGGGTCATTGACCCACATGATATTAAATTTATTTTTTAAGGGGGAGGATTCATCACAGTAGCTTGCTATTGGAATCCTCGAGCGTCGCCTATGCGTTGCACTACAGCATTGGCCCGGCGCACCCCACCCAATTCTAGTTCAATATTTATTTGCTTAGACAAGATTGAAAGGTAATTGATTGTTTTCTTTCTATATGTTCTGAACTATTGTTTAATGAAACTTCTCTAATGCAATACACTCTTCAAAGCTCTCGATGTTTTCAATTACAAACAAGAAGATATGATCCCCTCAATAAAAAGACCTTCATATGAAATGAAATTTAGTTATGCGATAACTTACTTACATTAAAACTGGCTACAATGGGAACAAAGAAAAATATAAGCAAATCAGAACGTGTGTGATTTCGATGTAGGTATATCATCAGCATTCCACATCGAAAGAGAAGTGATTAATCATTGGAATATAAATCACCAAGCAGAAACTAATGGGCACGACCTTACTTGAACGGGATCTGTTCTATATTGTCGTAGAGGATCGTTCCCAGCTCGGTGTTTAATCTGGCTGGGATTGTCACAAGGTTGAATGTTTATGCCAAGTTTCTTTCCCATCCTTCTTAAGTTTCAAGCCATATTTTTTTGCTACATAAGTTTCAAAGCCATATAATACACGTTAGAAATGCATGTTTGTTGATACTTGCAAATCCTTTTTTTCAGGTATTTTAGCGAGATATTTGTTGGATTGACAGTGAGTGATGAAGGTGAGAATTGGAGTGTGGGGTAGCGACAACTCTTTTGCCTTGGAAGAGTTCCTCTTAAGAGAAACAGAATTCCAGTTATAATCTCATTACTGCAACATGGTTTAAAATTTTATTATTTGGATTCTGATACATTCACTAGATTTTGGGAAATATTACTTTGACTATATCTGCAGGTAAATTGCTGGAGTATGATGAGCCCTCTGGAGACAAATTCTTCCTTTTCTAAGCTAGTAGACTGGGCAAGTTGCAGGACAAATTCCCATCAAAATTTTAGCAGTTACCAATGAACAGATCAAATATTGGCTTGACAATAAGAACAAGCTTGTTATATATAGATTATAATCATGAAAGAAAAGGAATTCAAATTACCATGATCAGCTGCCATCAGTTAACACTTAATAGCTATCTATGCAAAAGTATCAATGATAATCTTGCTCATTGTTTCAATTATTTAGAAAAAAAAATGTCCTGGTTCTTTTTTTCTTCTCTATTAACCATAACTCAAGTTTCAAACTTTTTATCAACATTGATTGAAATGAAAACATTATTGTTTCAATCTCTATTTGGCCCCTGTGTTAAAGCCTTAAGGTTGTTAGAAAGGACTTATAATCTCTATAATTGTTTCAATCCGTTCTGCTTTGATTAGCATAGCCTATTTTGCTACTTGTTTTGGGAAGTCATACTCATAGCCAATGATGAATTGGATTTGGGGTGTGTTAGGGGTCAAAACTGGGATGGCCCAAACCTACATTCTTCTCACACTGAACATACTCAAGGTTGGGCCAATTTCTTCCTTACTCTCACACACATTTTCTTGGCCCAACAAACACACATATTGGGTACATGGGTCCACAGATATCTCAAACACATCACACACACAATGGGCCCATCTCTTCTACCCAACCGATCGAAAGTCCCAAAATATCACATCACACACACGGGTGCTCTCTCAACACATAAAAGTCCCAAACACATGGGTACTCTCTCAACATGACCTACATAAACCCTCACTTGTTTTTCTCCTGTTGCATTCTTGCTGCTTCTGATGTTCTCATTCATGGTTTTAATGCAGCAGAGACATTCTCTGTCTGGTGGATGTCTTTCGGATTATTGGTCTCAGCTCTTAACATTGAACTTCTATTACAAACGCATATCCTTCCAATTCATGACATGATTCCATGGCCTGTAAACATCTCGCTCCTCTTTTGTTCATTTAGAAACTTAATTAGTTCTAATACTCAACCTAGTGAAGATCAGAAATATCAGAACATCTATTAGTCTCAAATACAGAGAAAACTCAGGTAGGAATAGGGAAGGCTGGCCATTTCATTTAGACTTGCGTATCTGTGAAATGATTGTAGTTATTAATGACTTCTACAGCACAAGGGGATCTTTATGAGGTTTGAAACTGTCCCCTTACTGCAATAGTGAATTTCAATGCAAATCATTGTGTAAATCTCTGGCATACTTCAAAGATGAATATTTATATAAGAAAGCAAAAGCATCAGTCTCATGTTTACTGTTAAAATGATTGAATATATGGCTTTTCCTCCCTTCTGATCATTGAAGTTTTTTGAGTGTATTGGACTTTTTCTTAGACGTGCAGTTCTGTTTCTTTATTTTATTTGTTATTAACTTGGCTTGGGACACTAATTCTGATGAAGTGCATTAAAATATGTGTGTGTGTGTGTGTGTATTCCATTGGTTTAAACTGAAATTGAAATCTTTACCAGTTACATGGTCAGATGCAATATTCTCAGTCTTTGGGCCACCAGCAATTTCAGGGTAGGCAATTTGTGTTGACATTTCACCATTGTTTCTTAATGTACTCTTTATATATATATTGAAGTTATTTCTTTCATGGTTTACATTTTTTTTTGTCTTGCTTTAGATCCCAAACATGTCAGCTACTATGTCATCACAGTCACTTCTACCACGGATGCAGGTTAGCTGCAAACTTTTGTTGCTGTGAATTTATATTGTCTGTAATAAGTGCTGTATAAATAATCTTAAAGCTTTTGAATTCTTGATCCAATCCTGCAGCCATTTAGCTTCATTTTAAGGCTCACTTGTAAATATGTATTAAATAGCTCATTTCATTCTGTTCAATCAATTATGCAGTTTGGACTATCTGGTAGCAATCCTCAGCGGAGTCATGCATCGCAACTCTTAAATGATCAAAGTATGAATAATGGTCCTGACATTTTCTTACTTTTGTTAAACCTAATGGTGCTTGGTTGCTTCTCCCATCCTTCCACCTCCTATTTCTGCCTCCACACCTACTCAGCTTTGAGTTTATGATGGTTGAGACTGAAATTTTGTTTCGGCTTATAACTGCAGTGTTTAACATAGGATCCAGTGCTAGTGGTATGATGCAAATGCAAGCGCAGCAGCAGCAGCAGCAACAACAACAAGGTGCATTTGGGAATATGCCCACTGCCCAGAATTTACAATCAAATATGGTAGCTCGCCTCTTTAAAACAACCCACAAAGTCATCCCAATTTTGCACAACAAAGACAGCAAAATCAGCAGTGATAGGTTGGATAATAAGCTGCATTTACATTTACTCATGGTGACTATATATAATTGTCTTTGTCTGAAATATTAGCATTAGCCCTTCAGTAAACACAGTCTAACTTTCCTGTAATCATCATTTGTAATGATCAGAATCGATTGTTTCCCAAATCGACAGTGGCCAGGCCAATTAACCCACTCCCCTGGTTTTGTCGATAGAATTAGGGGCCATGGTTCAACAAACATTCCTAGCTTTTTAGCAATTTAATATGGTCTGCCCGTCTGGGTCATATGCCTTGGGCACCCTTTGGAATCAATGCATTTTCCTGTAATTTTTTTTTAGCTACCGAATTAAAAGAAGAATTTCTTCCCAATTTGAAAATTTCTCATGAACATTGTCTCCCTTTAAATACAAAATTTCCATTTCTTGGTGGCCAGAGATCCAGTTTTTTTCTCCTGTTTGATGGTACACCATATATCTTCAGGCTTCAGCAGCAGCCAGCCATATTGGGTTTCTTTTTGGGTTCTTAGTTACATTCTCCAGAGAAGACAAGGATATAGTATATGTACTCAGCAACTACCAATAAGTTAGTTATGTGGGGCCCGCTAAGATAATGAACTAACCAATGACGTAAAAGGCCATGGAATCTGATCCAGGCCATTGATTCAATCTAATCCAACGACCAACAATCTTGTTTAATTTTTAATAGTTTTTTGTGTTTCTTTTCCCCCTCTCTAGTCCCCTCTTTCTGATTTCCGATCTCTTCGCAGAACATCATTTTGACATTTTCGCTTCCTAACCCCCCCAAAATTAAGGAACCCTGGATTCCATGGCGTGAGGATGAGAGGATCCGAAGGAAATCGCCGCCAAAAGCTATTCAGGCGGCTCAACAATCTTCCGATGTAGAACCATCACAACATGAGACCAAGAACGATACTGTCGGTGAGTCAAAAGAATATAGAAGTTGAGGAATCTGTTTCTGTAGACGATTTTGATCTGTTGGATAAGTTTTCTTCCACTACCACCAAACGCCAAGTGCTCAGAGAATCTTCAAGTAAGTTTTTCTGGTCTGGTCTGTATATTATGTCAGAATAATAGAATATTGTGAGAAAACTATGTGAAAACTCAAAAACAAAGCCAAACCGTAAAATCCTCCATTAGCTTCTGCTTTTAAAGTCTATCCTTTGTTGCATGTCATGAGCATAAAATGTTGATGTGGTGCTCTTCTTTTATGGTCTTCTTGTTGCAGGGTATGGAGCTGTATCCACGAATTGGCAAAAACTTTGACATCAAAGTCTTTACAAATTGCAGATTTGGAATGATGTCTTGGGCAGTTCTCTCAGAGTCACCTATTGCATAAAACAGGTAAATCTTGTTAATTAAGGACTGCCAGTAGAGGTTGCACGAACAAACTCTGTCTAAGATCCCATATTGTTAGGCCTTGTTAGTTGTTACCCAGTTCTTTTAAATGATGATATTGCCCTCTAAAGCTCAGATATAGTTCAATAGTTTAGGGGGAAAACACTTCGTCTTGGTTTTCAATTTCGTGTTACTAGCACATAGGGTAAGTGTTGGAACTTGATAAAAGTTGGATAGATTGCTTTGAGAGATGTTTAGCATAGGAAATTCAAGGCATATATAACTTTGCAACACTTATCTTCTTCAAATATACAAAATTAGGCGCATCATAAAGTTGCATATTCAGTAGGGGCCATATAGTTGCATATTCACTAGGGCCATAATCATATAGTTGCATATTCAATAGGGGCCATATAGTTGCATATTCAGTAGGGCCATAATCATATAGTTGCATATTCAGTAGGACCATATAGTTGCATATTCAGTAGGGGCCATATAGTTGCATATTCAGTAGAGTCATATAGTTGCATATTCAGTAGGGCCATATAGTTGCATATTCAGTAGGGTCATAATCATATAGTTGCATATTCAGTAGGGCCATAATCATATAGTTGCATATTCAGTAGGGTCATATAGTTGCATATTCAGTAGGACCATATAGTTGCATATTCAGTAGGGCCATAATCATATAGTTGCATATTCAGTAGGGCCATAATAGTTGCATATTCAGTAGTAACTCATATAGTTGCATATTCAGTAGGGCGATATAGTTGCATGTTCAGTAGGGTCATATAGTTGCATATTCAGTAGGAAATCATATAGTTGCATATTCAGTAGGGCCATGTAGTTGCATATTCAGTAGGGCCATATAGTTGCATATTCAGTAGGGCCATTTAGTTGCATATTCAGTAGGAAATCATATAGTTGCATATTCAGTAGGAAATCATATAGTTGCATATTCAGTAGGGCCATATAGTTGCATATTCAGTAGGGTCATATAGTTGCATATTCAGTAGGGAATCATATAGTTGCATATTCAGTAGGGCCATATAGTTGCATTTTCAGTAGGGAATCATATAGTTGCATATTCAGTAGGGAATCATATAGTTGCATATTCAGTAGGGCCATATAGTTGCATATTCAGTAGGGCCATGTAGTTGCATATTCAATAGGGCCATATAGTTGCATATTGAGTAGGGTCATATAGTTCCATATTCAGTAGGGAATCATATAGTTGCACATTCAGTAGGGGCCATATAGTTGCATTTTCAATAGGGAATCATATAGTTGCATATTCAGTAGGGAATCATATAGTAGCATATTCAGTAGGGCCATGTAGTTGCATATTCAGTAAGGGCCATATAGTTGCATATTCAGTAGGGCCATATAGTTGCATATTCAGTAGGGTCATATAGTTTCAATTTCAGTAGGGAATCATATAGTTGCACATTCAGTAGGGCCATATAGTTGCATTTTCAGTAGGGAATCGATATAGTTGCATATTCAGTAGGGACCATATAGTTGCATATTCAGTAGGGCCATATAGTTGCATATTCAGTAGGGTCATATAGTTGCATATTCAGTAGGGGTCATATAGTTGCATATTCAGTAGGGTCATAATCATATAGTTGCATATTCAGTAGGGGCCATATAGTTGCATATTCAGTAGGGCCATAATCATATAGTTGCACATTCAGTAGGACCATATAGTTGCATATTCAGTAGGGCCATAATCATATAGTTGCATATTCAGTAGGGCCATAATCATATAGTTGCATATTCAGTAGGGTCATAATCATATAGTTGCATATTTAGTAGGGCCATATAGTTGCATATTCAGTAGGGCCATAATCATATAGTTGCATATTCAGTAAGGGCCATATTTTTGGCTAAAAATGCGTTTCGGGGCCCGGGTTAGTTTTGCATGAATTTTGGCAGAAAGACTCCTTGAAATATCTACATTTATTGAACCAAATCTCAGGCACATTGGATTTAAGGTTTTGTCTTTACGAGCATCTAAATCTTGTTTCGATAAAATTAGATATATATCCGAAAAAAAAAATGGAAAAACGATAATAGAAAAGTGCAAAACCCTTCAATTTTTTTGCTTTAAATTATATATATTTTTTGAGTATAATGGCAAGAAATTGAGAAAAAATTTTTGGGGTCAGTTTTTAGCCGAAATGGTTTATGCATCACATGGTTTTTGGCTAAAAACGTGTTTCGGGGCCCCGGCTCAGTTTTGCATGATTGTTGGCAGAAAGACTGCTTGAAATATCTATATTCATCTAACTAAATCTCAACAACATTAGATTTAAGGATTTGTTTTTACGAGCATCGGAATCTTGTTTGGATATAATTAGTAATAAATTCGGAAAAAAAATGGAAAAAAGATATTGGAAGTGTGTAAAACCCTTCAATTCTTTTTTTCCGTTGAATTATATAATTTTTCTGAGTATTGTGGCAAAAAATGAGAAAAAAATTTTTCGGGTAAGTTTTTAACCAAAATCGTGTACGAACCATCACGGCTTTTGGCTAAAGACGCGTTCCGGAGCCCCGGCTCAGATTTTCATGATTTTTGGCAAAAAGACTTCTGGAAATATCTATATTCCTTAACCAAATCTCAGCCACATTGGATTTAAGTATTTGTTTTTACGAGCATCGGAATCTTGTTTCGATATAATAAGAAATAAATTCGGAAAATGGAAAAACGATATCTGAATCTTGTTTCGATATAATTAGAAATACATTCGGAAAAAAATGGAAAAACGATATTAGAAGCGTGAAAAATCATTTAGTTTTTTTTCGTTGAATTATATATATTTTTCTGAATATTTTGGCAAAAAAGTGAGAAAAAAATTTTTGATCAGCTTTTAGCCGAAGTCATGTACTAACCATCACGGTTTTATATTAAAAACGCGTTTCGATGCCCCGACTTAGTTTTGCATGATTTTTGGCAGAAAGACTCCTTGTAATATCTATATTCATCCAACCAAATCTCAGCCACATTGGATTTAACGATTTGGTTTTATGAGGATCTAAATCTTGTTTCGATATAATTAAAAATAAATTCGGAAAAAAATGGAAAAACTATATTAGAAGCGTGAAAAACCCTTCAATTTTTTTTTCCGTTGATTTATATATTTCTTCTGAGTATTATGGCAAAAAATTGAGAAAAATTTTTTTGGGTCAGTTTTTAACCGAAATCGTGTACTAACCATCACGCTTTTTTGCTAAAAACGGGCTTCGGGGACCCAGCTCAGTTTTGCATGAATTTTGGCAGAAAGCCTCCTTTAAATATCTACATTCATTGAACCAAATCTCAGCCAAATTGGATTTAAGGATTTGTTTTTACGAGCATCTAAATCTTGTTTCGATAAATTTAGAAATAAATTCGGAAAAAAATGGAAAAACGATATTAGAATTGTGAAAACCCCTTCAATTTTTTTTTCGTTGAATTATATAATTTTTCTGAATATTGTGGCAAAAAATTGAGAAAAAAAATTTTCGGGTCAGTTTTTAGCCAAAATCGTGTACGAACCATCACGGCTTTTGGCTAAAAACGCGTTTCGCGAGCCCCGGCTCAGTTTTTTATGATTTTTGGCAAAAGGACTTCTGGAAATATCTATATTCCTTAACCAAATCTCAGCCACATTGGATTTAAGGATTTGTTTTTACGAGCATCGGAATCTTGTTTCGATATAATAAGAAATAAATTCGGAAAAATGGAAAAACGATATCTGAATCTTGTTTCGATATAATTAGAAATACATTCGGAAAAAAATGGAAAAACGATATTAGAAGCGTGAAAAACCATTCAGTTTTTTTTTCGTTGAATTATATATATTTTTCTGAATATTTTGGCAAAAAAGTGAGAAAAAAATTTTTGGCCAGCTTTTAGCCGAAATCATGTACTAACCATCACGGTTTTATATTAAAAACGCGTTTCGGTGCCCCGACTTAGTTTTGCATGATTTTTGGCTGAAAGACTCCTTGTAATATCTATATTCATCCAACCAAATCTCAGACACATTGGATTTAACGATTTGGTTTTATGAGCATCTAAATCTTGTTTCGATATAATTAAAATAAATTCGGAAAAAATGGGAAAAACTATATTAGAAGCGTGAAAAACCCTTCAATTTTTTTCCCGTTGATTTATATATTTCTTCTGAGTATTGTGGCAAAAATTGAGAAAAAATTTTCGAGTCAGTCTTTAGCCGAAATCGTGTACTAACCATCACTGTTTTTGTCTAAAAACTTGTTTCGGGGCCCCAGCTTAGTTTTGCATAAATTTTGGCAAAAAGACTCCTTGAAATATCTACATTCATTGAACCAAATCTCAGACACATTGGATTAAGGTTTTATTTTTACGAGCATCTGAATCTTGTTTCGATAAAATTAGATATATATTCGGAAAAAAATGGAAAAACGTTGTTAGAAAAGTGAAAATCCTTCAATTTTTTTTTTGCATTGAATTATAAAATATTTTCTGAGTATTGTGCCAAAAAAATTGAGAAAAAAATTTTCGGTCAGTTTTTAGCCGAAATTGTGTATGCATCACACGGTTTTTGGTTAAAAACGTGTTTCGGAGTCCCAACTCAATTTTGCATGATTTTTGACAAAAAGACTGCTTGAAATATCTATATTCATCTAACCAAATCTCAGCCACATTGGATTTAAAGATTTGTTTTTACGAGCATCGGAATCTTGTTTCGATATAATTAGAAATAAATTCGGAAAAAATGGAAAAAACGATATTAGAAACGTGAAAAACATTTCAATTTTTTTCGTTGATTTATATATTTTTTCTGAGTATTGTGGCAAAAAATTGAGAAAAAAAGTTTTTGGGTCAGTTTTTAGCCGAAATCATGTACTCATCACGGTTTTTTTGCTAAAAACGGTTTTCGGGGAACCGGCTCAGTTTTGCATGATTTTTGGCAGAATACCTCCTTTAAATATCTAAATTCATTGAACCAAATCTCAGCCAAATTGGATTTAAGGATTTGTTTTTACAAGCATCTGAATCTTGTTTCGATAAATTTAGAAATAAATTCCGAAAAAAATGGAAAAACGATATTAGAATTATGAAAAACCCTTCAATTTTTTTTTGCGTAGAATTATATATTTTTCTGAGTATTATGGCAAAAAATTGAGAAAATTTTTCGGTCAGTTTTTAGCCGAAATTGTGTATGCATCACACGATTTTTGGCTAAAAACGTGTTTCGAGGCCTAGGCTCAGTTTTGCATGATTTTAGGCAGAAAGACTGCTTGAAATATCTATATTCATCTAACCAAATCTCAGGCACATTTGATTTAAGGATTTGTTTTTACGAGCATCGGAATCTTGTTTCGATATAATTAGAAATAAATTCGGAAAAAAATGGAAAAACGATATTAGAAGCGTGAAAAACCATTCAGTTTTTTTCGTTGAATTATATAATTTTTCTGAGTATTGTGGGAAAAAATTGAGAAAAAAATTTTCGGGTCAGTTTTTAGCCAAAATCGTGTACGAATCATCACGGCTTTTGGCTAATAACGCGTTCCGGGGCCTCGGCTCAGTTTTTCATGAGTTTTAGCCATAAGACTTCTGGAAATATCTATATTCATTGAACCAAATCTCAGCCACATTGGATTTAATGTTTTGGTTTTACGAGCATCTAAATCTTGTTTCGATAAAATTAGATATATATTCGGGAAAAAAAATGGAAAACGTTATTAGAAAAGTGAAAAACCCTTCAATTTTTTTGCATTGAATTATAAAAATTTTCTGAGTATTTTGGAAAAAAAATTGAGAAAAAACTTTTCGGGTCAGTTTTTAGCCGAAATTGTGTATGCATCACACAGTTTTTGGCTAAAAACGTGTTTCGGGGTCTAGGCTCAGTTTTGCATGATTTTTCGCAGAAATGCTGTTTGAAATATCTATATTCATCTAACCAAATCTCAGCCACATTGGGTTTAAGGATTTGTTTTTACGAGCATCGGAATCTTGTTTCGAAATAATTAGAAATAAATTCGGAAGAAAAATGGAAAAACGATATTAGAAGCGTGAAAAACCATTTAGTTTTTTTCGTTGAATTATATAATTTTTCTGAGTATTGTGGCAAAAAATTGAGAAAAATTTTTCGGGTCAGTTTTTAGCCAAAATCATGTACGAACCATCACGGCTTTTGGCTAAAAACGCGTTCTGGGGTCCCGGCTCAGTTTTTCATGATTTTTAGCAATAAGACTTCTGGAAATATCTATATTCATTGAACCAAATCTCAGCCACATTGGATTTAAGGATTTGTTCTTACAAGCATCTGAATCTTGTTTCGATAAATTTAGAAATAAATTCGGAAAAAAAATGGAAAAACGATATTAGAATTGTGAAAAACCATTTAATTTTTTTTGCGTAGAATTATATATTTTTCTGATTATTATGGCAAAAAATTGAGAAAAAAAATTTTCGGGTCAGTTTTTAGCCGAAATTGTGTATGCATCACACGATTTTTGGCTAAAAACGTGTTTCGGGGCCTAGACTCAGTTTTGCATGATTTTTGACAGAAAGACTGCTTGAAATATCTATATTCATCTAACCGAATCTCAGCCACATTGGATTTAAGGATTTGTTTTTACGAGCATCGGTCTCTTGTTTTGATATAATTAGAAATAAATTCGGAAAAAATGGAAAAACCATATTAGAAGCGTGAAAAACCATTCAATTTTATTTTTTGCGTTGAATTATATATTTTTTATGAGTATTGTTGCAAAAAATTGAGAAAAAAATTTTCGAGTCAGTTTTTAGCCGAAATCGTGTACTAACCCCATCACGGTTTTTGGCTAAAAACGCGTTTCGGGGCCCCGGCTCAGTTTTGCATAAATTTTGGCAAAAAGACTCCTTGAAATATCTACATTCATTGAACCAAATCTCAGGCACATTGGATTTAAGGTTTTGTTTTTATGAGCATCTGAATCTTGTTTCGATAAAATTAGATATATATTCGGAAAAAAAATGTAAAAACGATATTAGAAAAGTGAAAAACCCTTCAATTTTTTTTCATTGAATTATATATATTTTCTGAGTATTGTGGCAAAAAATTGAGAAAAAAATTTTCGGGTCAGTTTTTAGCTGAAATCGTGTACCCATCACGGTTTTTTGCTAAAAATGCGTTTCGGGCCCCAGCTCGTATTTGCATGAATTTTGGCAGAAAGTCTCCTTGAAATATCTACATTCAATGAACCAAATCTAAGCCACATTGGATTTAAGGTTTTTTTTTCAAGCATCTGAATCATGTTTCGATAAAATTAGAAATAAATTCGGAAAAAATTAAAAAACGATATTAGAAGCGTGAAAAACCTTTCAATTTTTTTTGCGTTGATTTATATATTTTTTCTGAATATTGTGGCAAAAAATTGAGAAAAAACATTTTGGGTCAGTTTTTAGCCGAAATCGTGTACAAATCATCACGGTTTTTGACTAAAAACGCTTTCCGGAGCCCTGCCTTTGTTTTGCACGATTTTTGGCACCAAGTCTCATTGAAATATCTATATCCATCTAACCAAATCTTACCCACATTGGATTGAACGATTTGTTAAAACAAGCATATGAATCATGTTTCCATTCATTTGGGAATTAATTCGGAAAAAATAGGAAAAGACGCGAATAGTCTTTCAATCTTTTTGGTGTTGAATTATATATTTTGTATGAGTATCGTGGCCAAAAATTGAGGAAATTCTTTCGGGTCAATTTTTACAAAATTTTAGCCGAAATCGTGTACTAACTATCACGTTTGTTGGCTAAAAACACGTTCCGTAGCCCCGTCTCAGTTTTGCATGATTTTTGTGTCAAGACTCATTGAAATATCTATATTTATCTAACGAAATCTTAGTTACATTGGATTTAAGGATTTGTTTTTACGAGCATCTCAATCCGGTTTCGATTTAATTAGAAATTAATTCAGAAAAAATAGAAAAAAAAATTAATATTAGAAGCATGAGAAGCCCTTTAATCTTTTTAACGTTGAGTTATATATTTTTTATGAATATGGTGGCCGGAAATTGACGAGAAATGTTTCGTGTCAATTTTTGCAAAATTTTAGCCGAAATCGTGTACTAATCATCACAGTTTTTGACTAAAAACGCAATTCGGGGTCCCGGCTGTGTTTTGCATGATTTTTGGCGCCAAGTCTCATTGAAATATCTATATCCATCTAACCAAATCTCAACCACATTGGATTTAAGGATTTGTTTTTATGAGCATTTGAATCATGTTTCGATTTAATTAGAAATTAATTCAGAAAAAATAGGAAAACCGATATTAGAAGCGTGAAAAGCCTTTCAATCTTTTTGGCGTTGAATTATATATTTTTTATGAGTATCATGGCAAAAAATATTAGGAAAATTCTTTCGGGTAAATTTATGCAAAATTTTAACCGAAATCGTGTATTAACCATCACGGTTTTTGGTAACAAAGGACAATAACAAAATGAAACATATGAAAAAATGTTGTATAGAAAGAAGTTATACTTTCGTAGTCCGTTGCATTTCAATAATGAGATGCATTAATTTATAATTAGTTTCATATATATTTAATATTTAATTTAAAAATTGTTTCAATTTAATTCTATTAGATTAGTAATTGATGTTGTGACTTGTAATTAATTTCAATTATTTTTATTACTTTTTAGTTTAAACGCGTTCGGAAACTAGTAAGTATATATAAGTATAGATAATGAATATATGAATTTTGACAAAATTGGCTCGTCTCACACAATTGTCACATTGCCGACCCTTTCTCTTGGATTAATCCCTTGTTTTGTTTACTCGTCTGAATCATAGCCTTCATTGACAACTTCAGCGGTAGATCCATAAGACCTGCTGCAGACGATGTAATAGAAGAGATTGAAAAAACTCAAGACAGCAAGAAGCCAATAGAATTTGTCGAATCGAGCCTCATTGAGATTGTCTGCAACCCAACTCGTTTTCCCACCACTTGAAGTTACCTTATTCACAATGTTGAAAAGAATATTGTTCATTAAGAGCTCGTTTGGCATCGTTTCCGTTTCCTGTTTTCTGTTGCCAATTTTCTGTTTTTGGAAACAAAACAGTGAAAACATGTTTGGCAGGCTGTTTCTGTTTTCAAAAATTTTTGAAACAGAAGCAGTGTTTTGGAAAAAAGTGGAAGCAAGAATTTTGTGTTTTCATGTTTTTCCAAAACACTTTCAAAACACAGAAGCACAATGATGAACAGTAACTCACATGCTTTTTAACCATTTTCTTAAAACTTTTTTATTTAAAAACATACAACCAAAATGTATATCCAAACATGTTTTTGTTTTCAAAAATTGACAGCGCAACAAAAACAAAACGAAAACGAAACAAAAACAAAAAACAGAAAAACGAAAACGATACCAAACGACCCCTAAGTGTGCAGCTGCCAATGATAGGAAGAAGAGGGAATTCCCAACTCTTCATGGTCTGAGGGAACTCCCGATGGTAAAACTCGAACTGTCCTAGTGTGCTAAATGACTCAGATATACCCAACAGGATAAACTGAGGGAAAAGCCAATATACTGACATATTCACCATTGCAGTAGGATTGTGCAAAAGCCCTTGCTCGATTGCCCTTTTTCGTCGAACACTTTCAAATATTGCTGTTACTGCCATGGATATGACAGAAAAAACAACCCTATCCACATCCTCACTCGAATTCCCAGAAATACTTGTTTCCCCTTAATCTTTGATGCCAATGGAATGAACACACGGTCGTAAAGAACAAGCCAAACCACGATAGTGCCATAAACGAGAACAGTCATGGAACCAGGTGGAATTGAGAAGGTTCCGAACATATGTCTGTTCACGCTGCTAGCTTGGAGTACCGGGAAAGAGTGTTGGCTTCCGGTAATGGACATTATGATAGTTGTCGACCAAATTGGTAAGACTTTAAAAAGTGCTTTAAGTTCTTCAACTTTATGAGCTGTGCAGAGCTTCCATGGATCCACGGCCAATCCATCAAGCCCAATATCATGTTCAGCATTCTTAATTATACAAGCTTTGTTTAAAAACTTCAGTTTCTCACTTAACACGACATTGTCAGATTCCTTTCCGTGATGGTAACCTGATCTGGTCGATGGATATGGTAGGTTTCTGTTCTTAAAAGCAGCCGAAACAACTTGTGCAAAACCTGTGAAGAGACTTGTGCTCGCTTTTCGCTTGATGTAAAGGGGAGAAGCAAGGTAAAATGAGAGTGTCGCTAATGACATTAGGATTGCAGAAACTCCAAATCCGATGGACCATCCATACGTTTGAAGAATGTAGACGACAACTGTCAAGCCAAGGGAAATACCCAAATTTGCTGCAGCAAAATACCAGCTAAAGTAGCTTTCGAGGATCTTTTCACTTTTGTTGGTCAGTTGATCTGCTCCAAATGGCATGGAATTTGTCCTAATACCCCCAGCTCCGATTGCCATAAGAACCAAGGCAGTAATCAGGATAGCCATTTGGCCCGTTGTTGCAGATTTGCAGGTTTCATGAGCTAACTGGTTACAAGGAGGAGGCTTTGCTTGGGGTAGAATGCTCGTTAACCACATAATTATCATACCCTGTAACGTTGAAAATTCCAAATTAATCATAGATTATAACAAATGACTAGTAATTCTTAAAACCATTAAGAATCAACAACAAGAAGAAAAACTTACCAGGAGACTGAAAATTGAACCAAGGCCAACAGTAAGGAAACGACCCAAATAAGAATCAGCTAAGAAAGCAGCCAAAACCGGTGCAAGATTGCCAAAAGCTTGCCAATAGTTGATCAGATTGTGCAGTGAGGCAATGTTCATGTGAAATATACCCTTCAAATACAGGGTCATGCTTGGCATCAATGCAAAGTTGGGCACCTTCTCAAGTGCCTCATTTGCTGTAATTAACATAAAAGATAATAATAAAGACCATGAATGTTTGATTTTGTAAAGAAAACCCAGAATTGCAATGAAAAAAATATCATATTGAAGAATGTATATGCATTTGATTGCATATTTATATGTACCTATGATGAATGGCAAGGTTCTAATGCCACCTTTTGGCCTTTTATGAGAATGTTGAGGGGTCCCTTTCTCCTAGAGCTGTTCAAGGGCCGGGCTACCCGCCCAAGCCCGTAAGCCCGCCCGATATTTTAAAGGGCTTGGACAAGAATTTTAAGCCCGTTGGATGGGCTTGGACAAAAATATCAAGCCCGTTTATTAAATGGGCCGGGCCTGGGTATGAGAGCAAAAGCCCAAGCCCGGCCCGGGCCCGGCCCGATTAAGGAAATATATTTGTTTTTATTTTTTATTTGTTGATATATAATATATATTAAATATACTTTATACGTACACCATATGTTAAATAAGAAAAAGATGAATAATATATGTAGAAAATCTTATTATCAATGAGAATAGTATGTTATAGGTAGTATATATCATATTTTATATTTACAATTATATTTATATGATTAATTAATATAATTTAATTCTTAAAATAATTATTAAAAAAATATTAAACGGGCTTTTGGACGGGCCTTGGTCTAAGTATTTGATAAATGGGCCGGGTTTGGATAAAAGTTTGAGGCCCGTTTTATAAATGGGCTGGGCTTGGGCAACACTAATGGCCTTAATCTCAAGGCTAGGCCCGGTCCGGCCCGGCCCATGAACAGATCTACTTTCTCCATAGCTTTATATGAACCCATTAATCTTTTGTCTTATTGATTCAAGTTTGAGACTTTTTTTTCTTTATTGAACCAATTTGAGAGTTGATTTGAAGAGAAGAAAGAAAGAAAGTATATTTATACCCTTCTTATCTCAAGCTAGAACCAGAAATATTGCATTACATTGGTGCACCCCACCCAATTCCAGTTCAATATTTATTAGCTTAGACTAAGCAAGCTCCATTGCTATATTTATAAACTTCAAATCAGTCTTATAATAAAAAGAGAATTTAGGTAAAGATTTTTTTATATCAAGTTCATCATCGAAATCCATTCAGTAACACATCTACACCACACAATTTAATTAGATATTAATAAACTAATTATTGCAATAAAGTATCAAGCTATATATTCAACTGCTTGAAATGATACTGATACAGTTGCAGAATTTGAAATGTGATCATTGTTTTACCCATAGAAACAAACCATTGTTTGCTATTGATATCATCTGACCAGATTTGAGAGATAATTTAGTTGACAAGATTTGTAATCAATTGGTTCTTCCTAGAAATGGGCTAATTAATGACTAATTAAATGCTATTACACAATTCTGGACACAGATGAGAAAGGAAGAATTGGTTATGTAACGCAATTTAACCAATTAAACACTGCATTCACCATAGAAACACTCTTCAAAAGTCTTTATGTGTTCATTACAAATTAACACCTTCATATGAAATGCAATTCTTTTTTTATGCTTGTGGAACCAATTTTGTTGTTGTTTTGAGTTAAAAACAGTTAAATTAAGATTGAACACAGCCTTGCACTATCCTGAAATCTGTAATATGCTTACTTTTTCCACTAATACTCATACATAGAGTTTGTTCGATATACAAAATATGCAGCTAAACCAGAAAAAAATATTACACAGAATAGGCCAATATACAGGATACATCCAAGGGAAAACAAGAGACAATGAGAATTCTCAACATGCAATGTGTAGGAAAGTCATTGAAATTGAGCCTGGTCCCGCTCTTGTGTGTTTGAACATTAAGTTTTAAGTCCCATACTGAGAGCGCAAACCAAAGGCCACGAGTAGGTGCGCTATAAAAGGGGAATCGAGCGACTTTACAAATCATACCTTTCTCGGCCTTTTGGCTAAGATCAAGTGTAGTATCTGTTCTTATCAGTTTAATATCTGATACGTGGATCATTGACCCACATGATATTAAATTTATTTTTCTAGGGGGAGGTCCCATAACAGTAGCTTGCTACTGGGTCCTCGAGCGTCGCCTATGCGTTGCACTACAGCATTGGCCTGGCGTACCCCACCCAATTCTAGTTCAACAATTACTTGATTATTACAAAGATTAATATCAGGCACAATAGCATTTGTATTAAGGATAAGAATTTTTTTGGAAGTTTGGTTCCTCTGGTCCCTAACGAGAAAATAAGATGATGTCCCCCATTGCAAGTTAACGTAGCCTCAATTGCTGTACAAAAACAAATTAATAAAAAACTTTTTTCCAATTGTATGTTTAATTACAAGAACTTCTTGAAACATTATCATGGACACATGTTTCGAACAAATTATATCTTATTATAAGTTTGAGAAGGGTTTAAAATTGTATGTGTTTCTAAGAACTTTACAAACCTATCCATATTATTGAAACCAATTGGATTAAGGAAGTGATATGAAAGATTCATAATCATCATCATTGGATTAAGGAGTGATATGAAAGATTCATAAGCATCATCAACCAAAATGCCATGGTTATCCCTTATGAGAGATGAGTCATGAATCCCACATCGGCAGTGTACTACAGTCATTCTTGGTATATAAGTGTTCATACCATTTTTTACTAATGAGGCGTCATGTGTGGACAAAACCGTGAGCCCATTGGCTGGGATCCAATGGGGGCAAAGCAGACAATACCTCACAAGTCCGGTAGGGACCGGCGGCTCTGGGGGTACTAGCGATGCGATGTTGATCCATCTAAGTGAGGGATGAGGAGTTCCGCATCGGGCTGTGTACTAGAGTTTAAACTTGTGAGGCGCCTTTTGTGATTATAATCAAACTTCTCTTTTTTTTTTTAGCCTTTTGTGATTATAATCAAACTTCTCTTTTTTTTTTTTAATGATATTTTGAAGATGAGGGGATCTTAATTAAAACTATTCATGTGATTGGTTGCGATAATCAAACTTCTAATTAATCAACACGAATTGAAGATGAGGGGATCTTATTCATGCGATTGGTTGCGATAATCAAACTTCTAATTAATCAACACGAATTGAAGATGAGGGGATCTTATTCATGCGATTGGTTGCGATAATCAAACTTCTAATTAATCAACACGAATATGAGTGATGCTACAATAATCAAATGGAAAAAAAGATGAGAGGCTAATATAGTAGGCTTCTTACGCGATCCCATATCGGAGCCGAAAAGTTAAGGAGGGTGTTGTTCGCTCTACAAAATGGAATGGACTGGCACCTTTGGAACATACTTACCTGGACGGGGTCAATGGGCAATCAGGAAGACCCATGGCCTAGGGCAGTGACCTCTATTGCACTCGGGAGGGGTGCTGCTCTAAGGTCTCCTCAAGTGGGAGAGCCTACTTCATAATTTGTGGCAGCAGGGGCCTGCGTTCGCGCGGCCCCTACCCAATCCCAGTCTTAATTTTCCCATAAACTGCTAATTCTTTCGTTTTCTTTATACCATTTAATTCTTTCATTAAGCTTCCTATAACTAAAAGAAAATAAAAGTGATTCGAAAAGGTTGAACATGTAATTTGAGTACCCATATGTCGGTGTCTGCAAATTAGCTCCCTTGCTATCAAATAGAAAATTCTTTTTCCCAAGTTAACATTTGCAGAAATTATACCTGTTCAATCTGCCAACGATGATCAGCTTTCAGAAGTTAATGTAAAGACCAGCTTGTAAGCATTTACTTGACAGTTACAAAAATTGCTCTTTGTAGTTTCTTTCACTACGTAGCACCTGTTCAACCAGCAACTATAAACAGCAGGCATTACTCTTAACAGTTTCAAAACATTTGATTCCCATACTCATCATCTGCATGTACTTGTGCACTACCTTGAGAAAGGAAAAAATAATGTAAAGATCAGAAAATTGATTGTAATTGCACTCAAATTGTTTCATTAATCTTAGAAAAAAAGATCTCAACAAAGTGCAGCAGTGGTTAGTTCATATCCCACATGGTAAAGTCAATAACATGAGAGCCCTTGCATCCAATATAAAAGCGAAGCTGATACACAGAGTAAGGCATCTTTGCGCTTGGGGCAATGACGCAGCTAGTGAGGTTCTAACCGAGGCGCGTCTATTGCTGGTTGAAAACTATTTCCAAACCCCCTCTTAGGCCTGGGTTTGCCCCAGGCCTTCGAGAATTTCTGGAAGGGCTCCCTTTGGGGTAAAGCCCTACAATTCTTAAGTTTAAATCTCTGCGAACTTCAACTGTCAAACTCAGAATTACCTGTAGAAAACCCCCTCTTAGGCCTCTGGCCTTTGAGAATTTCTGGAAGGGCTCCCTTTGGGGTAAAGCCCTACAATTCTTAGTTTAATTCTTGCTATTTTTAACTCTCAAACTTGACAACTGTTTTGTGTTTTGGGTTCGCTTAGATCCCAGTGGAATTCTGCAAAATGATTGAACTATTGACATTATGAGCTACCTTCTATTTATGTAAATCTGAGGAAATCTAATTAAAGAAACTTTTTTACTCGTGCAAACCTAACACAAGCTTTAGAAAAAACATGTTGCTAAGTGTTAACAAGCTGCAAATAGAATACTATAATTTTAAAAAATGTCAATCTAATAATAGAATTAAACATTTTTTTTGTGTCAACAGCTTAATAATCTGGTCATTTGCTTGCATTTTTGCCTGGAGAAAATCTAGACTGCTATAAGATACCAGCTTATATATAGTTTTTGTGACCTCTAATCAACTGTTCTGCTTGCATTGCTCTGTATTTCTTATAAAACTTACATGATTTAACTCCATGAAACTTCTTTTTGAAGATTGTTGTTTCTAATCTTAAGAATTGAGATCAACTGATAGCATATATATATATATCACATACTTTGGTTTTCATAAGAACAACTTAATAACATAGATCGGAAACACGTGTTTTAAACAAATTGTTGTGCAATTTTGAGAAGTCTTAAATTTGTGCCTCTATAATCTATATATGTTCCTAAAATTTATGAAACTTAACTAATTTTACCTAAGTTAAAACCATTTGCATGCAAGCACGAATGCCAAAACGGCAGGGAAATCGAAGATCCCTACATAATTATTATCAGCTTTGAAGGCATGAATTTTAATATGTTATCCAAAATATATAATTACGTATTTTTTTTTTCTCAAAGAAGTGAAGATAGCATATATTATTAAAAGTTCAATTTTCCTTGATAAAATGTTTAGCCAAAAGGAAGATTATAATTAAATATCTTTATTTTTAATGCTTAATATATAAGGTTGTAGGGATTTTAACTAAAAGTCCAGTACTCTACCAATGAACAAGAAAACTATTGGCTATAATCAAACTTCAAATCAGTGTACACAATATAATACTTCTTTGATAATGCTCAATCCCATGCCGGAGCCGAAAAGTTAAGGAGAGTGTTGTTCACTGTACAAAATGGATTGGACTGGCAACTTTGTTTACCCAATTCTTAGTCTCTAAAACTTAGTAATTAGATCTATCTAATTGTTCCATATCCAATTGTTAACCTATCTATAGTTTTGCTATATTGTTATCATCCAATGTTCCTTATGCTATATTGTTATTATCCAATTAATGTTCCTTAGACCAATTTTGGGAATTGGGAGATATATTGGCTGACTAGATATGTGATCAGTTGGTTCTTCTAGGTAAAAGCCTGTGGCTAATCAATACCTCAATCAACTAAACAAATACCGGCATTCATGAATTGGGTTATGAATCTTCCAAGACAATTTGACTAATTTGAATAGATCATGAAGATTTTTTCATAGAATTTCCTCCCTCAAAACACAAGTATACCGCTGAATTGGAGTTGAGTTGGATTGATTTTGTGTTTTAAACATGTGTTTCATGAATTTATTTAATAATTTATTGTGAAATCCATCATTTGTATTTGTCCCACATCGCTTATTTAGCTAGTTGGATTTATTTTTTTTTTCTTTTTTTTATAACCAGTCAAGAAACATTATAAACTTATTAGAGTTAAATAGTAAGAAAATAAGACAATATGGTAGCATCAGTGATGTTAAGGCCACGTTATTCTGCTTTCTCGTACTGATCATGCCTCTATGCAAATTGTTGTTGCAAATACTTGTAATGGAATCTGCAAAAAGAAAGTGAGTATATCCTGCATAATAAAAAGATAACCCCTTGTCTTATTCCTCTTTGTGGAGTAATAGGGGAACTTTGATCTCCATTTATCAACACTTGATAAGAGACAGTGGAAATGCAAGTCATGATCAGGTTAATCCAATATTCTGGAAACTCTAAATGTCTCAAAAGAGTGTGAATAAAAGTCCATCTAACTCTGTCAATCTTGAGTGCTCCTTATTGTACCTTGGCATTGTTTTTTTCTTTTTTGATGCAATGTAATACTTCTTTTTTTTTTTTTGGAATAAGAGCAATGAATATCCTATTGAGTTCATGAAGAAGAAAACCTTGGATATTCCATTTTCTAAGTGCATCTTTGGTTATTTTGATCTCGGTAGCTATTTGAAACTGAAAAGAACCAGAAGAGGGAATATTCCAACATTGGCTAGAACAGAACTGTTCAAAACTTTCCAACATTGGCTAAAATCTAGATGGGATCAGCTTGTGATTCGCCCCACATTGAAAACTTACATGATTGTTTAGCCATATATATAGGTTTAAGCGTGGAACATTGGTCACGACCTTACTTGAACGGGATCTGTTCTATAGAGTCGTACCTCGGTATCCTTTAGCACAAAATTGACAGAATCACAAGTCTGGTTGATGAACCATGGCCTTGTGACCAGAGCGTGATTAACAGTTTCCTTGGTCCCTGGGGTCCAAGCCGAAGCCGTAGAGGATCGTTCTCAGCTTGGTCACATCTTGGCTGGGATGGTCACAAGGTTGTCTGACAGACCCCCAAATCTTTTCTTTTACCCTCTACTGCGAGCAGAGTCAGCAAAATCTGAGAAATCTGTTAACTTTTTTCTTTTCCTTTTTGTTCTTTGACAATGGGTAGTCAACTTTTTTCTTTTCCTTTTGTTCTTTGACAATGGGTAGTCAACTTTTTTCTTTTCCTTTTGTTCTTTGACAATGGGTAGTCATGTTTGATTTCCAATCTTGATTCGGGAAATGGAAGTAGGTATTTTTTTGCATGTGCTTTCAACAGGGAGAAGAAAAAGTTTGGTTATGATCCATCAGAATGACTTTTTCCACTGCTGTTATATATGAAGATGGACTTTCCTACCATTTAATATGATTCTAATTAATTCTAATTCTCATAAATGAAATATTAACAGCAAGTTAGTTCAATTCAATTGATAAAATCTTTCAGCTTGTTGCAGAGGAGAGCTCAATTATTGTATCCTGACTTTGTTTCAGAAAAGTCCTATGGGAGTTTATTTTGATTCAAGTTAATAATTAGAATTTGTTTGAGTCGATCCTTTTTTGCACTTATCAAAATACTATCATTTCTCTTACAAGGAAGAGTTTTATGGGATAATTGATAATTCTGGTCTAGTAATTCAAATTTGAAATAGATGTGAGATGCTAATTAATTTGCAGCTTTGTCCATATATTTCTCACTGTCTTTATCCTTGGAATTTCATAGCAATTGACTTATCGAAACCATAATTTGTCAAGAGTCAAGAGAAATTCCAACATATACAACGTAACATAGATGAGTTAAAATGTTCTATGCATCAAATGGAAACATAAATCTAAATTAGCATTACAAAAACTATAGAAACATTTGAGTAATGAAGAAAACTCAGAGAGAGGTATGAAGATTTGAACTAGAATTGGGTAGGGGCCGCGCGAACGCAGGCCCCCGCTGCCACAAATTATGACGTAGGCTCTCCCACTTGGGGAGACCTTAAGGCAGCACCCCTCCCAAGTGCAATGGAGGTCACTACCCTAGGCCATGGGTCTTCCTGATCGCCCATTGACCCCGTCCAGGTAAGTATGTTTCTATGTTGCACTTTGCTCTTTATTTATAAGTCGAGATTGTTTCCCTCTTTGTTAACTTGGGGATATGGGACTCCTTTGGGATTTATCAGCATTTGATACAGATAAAGCAACATATTGTGCAGTTTAGCATAAGTTAGGCTCGAATTTTTTGCCTTTATGACAAAAAAATGATTGATAAAAAATAATACTCGATGGTGAATACATTCGCATCGGCATTTATTTCACACAAACATATGTCTGAAAAATTCAAAGGGTCGAAATGGTCATTGTTCTGTTATATATATTGAAACAATAACGATCTGGTTAAGGTTGTGAAGTGCTGATTGGGATTTCTTCATCATGATTATTTCGTTCATGGCCTATTCGATTTTATTGATGCAGCTTTTATGATTATATATATATATATATATATATATATATATCACCATGACTATTGCAATTCAAGCTTGAAAAATACTATATTGTTCAGCAACAAAAAGAACATATTTTCTGAGGCCTATATAGAGTTAAACTAGGGCCAGATTAAACATAAGTCGAAAAGACATTCTATGGCCACATTTAGGCAAAAGTTGTGCAAGATCTTTAATAGGAGGATTTAACATTTTAAGTAGTCGACATTAAAAATAGATATGCTGATTAAAGAGGGAAATTGCTTCCTAGGACTCAAAGGGAAGGCGAGAAAAGCCGGCAACTGAAGAAGAAAGAGGACAACATTTTTCCTATGTAGACTGAAATTGGGTGGACAACCCATTTGTGAATGCAGAGATCAAGCAAGGATGAAGAAAAAGAATATGGGACTTTCTTCATCATGATTATTGGTTCATGGCCTATTCGATTTGATCGTTGCAGCTTTTATGATCATATATATATATATCACCATGACTATTGCATTCAGCTTAAAATATCCTATTGTTCAGCTTAACAAATTAAAAGAAAATATTTCTGAAAGGACTAAAGAGTTGCAGTAGGCGAGATTCAAGATAAGTCCAAAGATTTTCTATGGCCATTCTTCATTTAAACTAGAATTGGGTGGGGTGCGCCAGGCCAATGCTGTAGTGCAACGCATAGGCGACGCTCGAGGATTTCAGTAGCAAGAACAGATACTACACTTGATCTTAGCCAAAAGGCCGAGAAAGGTATGAGTTGCATCGTTGCTCGATTCCCTTTTTATAGCGCACCTACGCGTCCCCTTTGGTTTGCGCTCTCGATATGGGATGCCAGTAAAAGAGAACTGACAAAAAGAATAATAATGACTTTTCTGCACATTGCACGCTGAGAATTTGTGTTATCCATAGAAACCAGACTTTCAATGTAGCTAAGTGTATTGATCTAATGATCTTGTCTTGTTATTTATATGATCAGCTGATATACTTGCCTAATGCTTCATATACTCAGATTCTAAAGCTGTCAAATATATATAGTTATTCTTTACGAGAGGATTTAAAAACACTTTAAGTAAACATTGAAATGGATATCAATGTAGCCTATTTTCCATTATTCCTTTTCTAATTCAGCTGCAAATTTTGGAAATCAAACGAGCTCCATGGAGCTGCAACCTTGTGGGACAAGATGTCATAGATAACCAATCAGAAGATCTAAATCAATTCTTCCAATATGATTATATATGTATAGACACAGGAGAAAATATTAAGTGGGACGGACCCGCCACGTTATCCATGGGGCTAATTAATAGAATCTTGTCATGTTAAATGATCTCCTTAAATTTTGGCACGATTTTAGCCCAGGCTTAGGAGAAATTATTAGGTGGACCGGGTCCACCACGTCATCCGTGGTCCCGACAAATAAGATTTTGATAAGTCAAATTTCTTCCTAAAATTTAGGCACAAATTTAGCACCAGGTTTATCCCCTAGTTTCACCAGATGAGATTTACAGGGTAAGTCCCTAAATTTAGGATACTGGATTGCTAAATACCGCCCCCTTTTACTAGTCACCGCCCCCCCCTTTAGATTATTTTGCCCTTTACTTTATTTTCCATCAAACTTCAAACTTTTCAATTCTCTCAAATTCTCTCAACCTTTAAACTTTCAAAGCTCAATCATTCAAAATCATTCAAGTAAAACAACATCAAAACTCATGCACAAAGATTTTTTTCGGATTGAAAGTATGTTTAAAAAAAAATCTATTTATCATTAATCAAAGATTAAAATCATCTTGCTAATATTGACGTATTCATACCCATTTAAGCTAAATGAATTGTCCAACCAATACTTATTAAAAATAAAAGAAATTAAAAGAAAATCTAAAAAAAAAAAAAACCAGAAAAAATAGCGAGTCGCGCGCGGATCGCGACCCGCCATGGTCTAAGGTCGCGCGCGACCCGGATCCATGGCCGGGTCGCGAGTCTACAGTCGCGCGCGACCCGGGTCCATGGCCGGGTCGCGCGCGACCGTAGACCATGGCGGGTCGCGATCCGCGCGCGACCCGCTATTTTTTCTGGGTTTTTTTTTAATCTTTTTAGATTTTCTTTTAATTTCTTTTTGTCTTTTAATAAGTATTGGTTGGACAATTCATTTAGCTTAAATGGGTATGAATATGTCAATATTAGCAAGAGGATTTTAATCTTTGATTGATGATAAATAAAAAAAAATTCTTTTTTTTTTTAAAAAACATACTTTCAATCCGAAAAAATCTTTGTGCATGAGTTTTGATGTTGTTTTACTTGAACGAGTTTGAATGATTGAGTTTTGAAAGTTTGAAGGTTGAGAGAATTGAAAATTTTGAAGTTTAAAGAAAATAAAGTAAAGGGCAAAATAGTCCAAAGGGGGGCGGTGGCTAGTAAAAGGGGGGCGGTATTTAGTAATACCCTTTAGGATATTAATTGGCTAGGGTTTTAGAAATTGTAGGAAAAAATCTGATTTGTCGAAATCTTATTGGTCGGGACCACGGATGACGTGGTGGACCAGGTCCACCTAATAATTTCTCCAGGCTTAGCCCCTTTAAAAATAAATAATAAAGGATAAGTCCCCGAATTTGAGATATTATTGGGATAGAGTTTTAGAAAATTGATAAGTTGTCTTCATATTATTGGTTGGTCCCATAGATGACGTGGTAGATTCGTCCCACCTAATAATTTCTCATAAACACAGGGTTAACTTCTGTTTATCAGTTTGGGCAGTGGCTATATATTGGGAATATTAAACTTGAACTTCAAATTACCAAAAATTGGTTTGAAATGATGAATTACCAATGTATATTATGGCTTTCAAATTATTTAAAGGTTCATCACTAATTAATGAGCACTATTGCATTAGAATCAAAGCAACAAAACAAAAACATATATAGGAGTAGTTCTCAAGAGTTGTGTTTTTTGCCTGTGGAAGAAACTTACCGCTGCATCTATCTTAAGTTTAGGAAGGCACACCCGCCTATATATCACTTTTTCCAACGGAATTATAATTTTCATCAAAAAAAAAAAAACAAATAGTCATGAAAATATAATCCAAACATCACAAATAAGACAAATAAACATGAACATATTTGACACTTTTTTTTGTATAATCGAGAGCTAATTTTGCCTACACACCAAAAAGAGTTGGGTAAGATGAATTTATATATTTCTTCTTCTTTTTTTTTTAGATAGAATTTATATATTTCTTACTTTACCATATAGTAGTCAATACTTAGCTCAATTACACACAAGTCGTGCACATGTATTTAACACAAGAAATGATCTGTGATTCATAAATTCACAAAACAATTTCCAATGTGACCTGAATAGTGTGGATTTAGACCCATATAATACATTACTCTACCATGAAAATGTTTAATATGTTTTCAGTTTTCTCTCTTTTGCAAAAAATTGGCAGAGAAGAGTTCAAGAGAAGTCAAGGTGAAACTGTAAATTTAATTTAATGCCTATATTGAATGGTCAAAACAAATAACCTATAAACATTAATATATGACAGAAGAAAACTTCCTTAATCAATGCAGATTTCAGTTCCATCTTCAGGATTTTTTTTTATAATCTTTCCAAAATTAAATCAATCAAGCTATAAATCTTTGACCAATAATCAAATTCCCATTTATTGGTTTTTTTCCTACTTAATTCCCATATACTAAAAATCTGGCAAAATTAAATTCCCATTTTAATATTGATTTTTCAAATTATATCCCCTAAATTAGTTAGTAAATCTTCCATTATTTAATAGCCAACCTTATTTTTTGCCAAATGTTTACCAAATTCCCGTGAAAGCTTGATGTGTAAAACAAGGTAAATTTTCAAACATTTGCCTTATTGCCTTTGTGAATATTTTTATATAATTATATAAAACCAATCTTAAATCCCTCTCCCTCTCTACTCTCTTTCTATATTCATATTTCCATGGTTTTAGACTTGGAAAAAGCTTGAACCAAAAAAATGTCCAAAAAGCTTCAAAAATCTCTCCAGGATTACCTCTCCAAGATCAAAAAACCTTCTCCACATATTCACCTCCCTTCTTCAAACACAATCTCTTCTTCCAAAAAATGGGTCCTCAAAGGCTGCAAACACCCCAAAACCCTTTCCTTTGCAGTCAATGGCGACGGAAATGATCATCAAGGGAATAGCGACGCTACTGATGATTCAGCGACGCTTTCTGACGTTGATCGTTTTCTCTTCGAGAATTTCAAGTCTTTGTATATAAAAGACGACGACGAAGACGAAGAAAAGATCACCCAAAGGAGAGGTCACGTTAGAGAAGAAATGATTAGCCCTGATCGAAGCACTATTATGTTTGAATCGCCGCGGTTTGTTAATCCGCCGCCAGACCTTTGCGGATCGAACAGGTTTTTCGTCCCAAAAGGGTTGTCGAGTTCGCTTATCGAGGAGTCCCGGAGGAGCAGCGCCGCCACAAACACCACCCTGTCAACGTCTGAGGACATGGGTTCAACCTCAACATCCACAGCTTCAACCAACACAGGCAATGGTTCCAACAGCTACGGCGGAACAGGCAGCGGTGGCGGAGGAGATGATCAACATGCCAAGTCCCCGAGCATCCCGGAAGAGTGCATTGCGGTGTTAAGGTATTCCCCGAATCCTTACGATGATTTTAGACGTTCCATGCAAGAAATGGTTGAAGCTAGGCTGCGAAACCGTTCGACGATCGACTGGGATTTCATGGAAGAGCTTTTGTTTTGTTACTTGAACTTGAACGACAAGAAATCTTATAAGTTCATCTTAAGTGCTTTTGTTGACCTTATCGTGGTCATGCGTCAAAACGACAGGAAGATTCCGGCAAGGACGTCTCGGAGTTCTACTTCTAAGGTTGTAATAAGAGATAAAAGATCAAGGAGAACGAGGCATATTAATAATAATGTAACGTAAGGATTTGGCAATTTTGGGAGGGATTTCTTGGAGAAGAAAAAGAACAAGGGTGGAGATCATGGGGCGGTATTTTAATTAAGTTATTGAAAAGCATGTAAGGTTTTTTTAAAGTGTTTTATAAATGTTATTAAAATAATTTTGGATGGATTTTGGTGTTATTGATGCAAATATATATATGTTAATCACATAGAGAGTGGTTTTCAAGGAGAAAGGCTACCTTTTTTTTTTTTAATGATTTAGGTTATTTGGATTGTTTTGGTTTTTGGTAAGATTTGGTGGATATTTGTGTTGACGTTGTCTATTGCTTGTTCCCTGTTGATCAAGTGGACGAGGAATGTGATACATACAATACAATAACATTATTCTATTCATTTCAAGTGCTTCGGATCTTGTTTCTTGTTTCCCTTATTAGTAGTAAGGTCTCGAGTTTGAGTCTTGTGAATGAAAAAAGTTATTGTTCGGAGAGCTTTATCAAAGTTGCAAAGTTTAAAAAAAAAATAACCCGACTCGAAGGTTAACTTGTAAATATAAAAAAAAATTTCAATTTTAGCAGTAAATAATAAAGTTCGGATTCGAGTCGGATCAGCTGGAACCTAAAGTGACCATCGGAAATGGAAAAATGCATTTGGAATCCGACATATTAATTGACTCCAGATCAGTTGGAACAAAATGAAATCCGACATTAATTGACTCCGGATCAGTTGGAACCTAAAGTGATCATCGAAAAAACGCATTTGGAATCCGAAATATTAATCGACTTCGGATCAATTGGAATCTAAAGTGGCCATCGGAAAAACGCATTTGGAATCCGACATTTTAATTGACTCTAGATCAATTGGAACCTAAAGTGACCATCGGAAAAAACACATTTGGAACCCGACACATTAATCGAGGAATCAGTTGGAACCTAAAGTAAAAACCGGATAAAGGGGTTTATGCAAAAATATAGCATAAGATTCTATTTTACATATCTATCTACACGTAAATGTCAAAAGGCACTACATGCTATCAGGCATTTGACATGGTGGTAGAGTGCTTGACTCCTAGTTCAAGTCATTAGAGTTATTCTCAAGTAAAAAAAAAGACACTATTACTCTAGAATCTAGATGCAGTATTAAAGCTACTAGCTGAAGTCATTTGCAAAGACTATCGACAATCATATATATATATATAGAGAGAGAGAGAGAGGGGGAGGATCCAATTACACGTAAAACTATTGTTTTACACATTTTTTCAGCCCTTGGATCTGTTGAAATGAATGTACAGTCGAGGCTATAAAAACCCTACATACCAAAAATAGAGTGCCAATAATTACAACTCCAACAAAATTCCTAGTTTCACTCTATGTCGGTGTGCTTGATTTGTTTTTTGCGGGAAGTAAACCCTGACCAAGTCTAAACCAGTGATCTTCATAATCTCAGCAGCATATGAGAAAGACAGCTTGCAAAGTGCAACATTGCCCTTATTTTGAGAAAGTTTACCTTTCCAGCAATGGTTAGAGCTGCTTGTCACGCAGGCAAAAGGTTTCTGATGGTTGTCAAAAAAGTTGTGATAACTTCACGCTACGCCTCCCAATTACTGTTCATTGCCTCTGGTTTCTGACATTCCAAGCGATCGTTGCTCTACAACATTAGCATCATGCATCTGAGTTTCAAAACTTCCATTTCCACCCTATGGGAGGGACTTTAAAAAGGTTGCTCTCTACCGATCATGGCATCCCCTGCCTGACAACAGTTTGGACAAGTTTAGTTCCTTTGATTGTTGTTGGACATGTCTTTACTTGTTACAAGGTATTGCTCATATAAAGATTGATACTTTGCAGGCACATATTCCTTGAATCTGTTACAGATGACAACAGATCAGTGTGAGATACAGTAAAAATAATAGACAATAATTACATGCTGATACGAAAAGGAAAAAAAAAAGGGAAATGAAGAAGCCGACTAAAGAAAATCAGGTGCATGTAGGGGGGGAAAGAACAGGTGCACCAATAAACCAACTTCTAGGAAGATGCTCATTCCTTTCTCTCCCTCTTGAGTGTTGCAAAGAGGTACCCCTCAAAGTTATAAGACCTCCTCGGAGAATTATTGCCTCAACCATATTTGGTTACATATATTGGGTTGGAAGGTGCTAGTAATATGATGAATGGTCATACCTCATTAGAATGTAAGAAAGCTCTGGAAAAACAGCAGGTAACAAATATAATGTTATATCTATCACCAATGCTTTAAGGCTTAAATTTTCTGGTTATATTCCTGATGGGGATGATTTATGGTAGACATAATTTAAGATTTCAGACTACAGTTGTTCCTTCCGCCTAAGTTATATTTTCATTACTTTTGGGACAGAGACGGATCACAGGACAGAACACCATTCCAAAATAATAAGGTTCATCATCCTAATTTTATTGTTTAAAGCATCATGACAGTAATAGGACAATGAGCTCCAGAATCTGAGGCCAAGGAATACTAGGAGAAGCAAAAAGTATACTACAATAATTTATTTAAGATTGCTTACATAATGGAAGACCATGGGGGAAACAAGAAAAAAAGAAATCATCACTTATAAAACAAAACCTTCAAATTGAATATTATTATTAAGGTGACAGCCAATTTAGAGTAGATGGATACCTTTCAAGAAGTGGAAGCCGTTCAGGTCCTGAAAATAATCCTACAATGGATTGTAGAACATTACCAATCTTCATCGCTTGGGACTTCATTGCCTTCATAAACCCCACAAATTCTTTGTATTCTGCAGGACTAAGTTTCTCTTTAACCTGTAAAGCAAGGGAATTTCAGATAAAAGAGCTCGAACTCAAAGCAGTGAGATAAATGTTATCAGGAAACAAATCAGCAGAGGTTTGATTGGTATAGTGAATTTTAAGATGAAAATATCAAAATATATGTTGACAAAAATCATAGCAGGAAAGCCAGTTCCAACCATAAAATGAGGAAGAATCTTTAAAGCAAAATCATGTGATATCATGTGTAGTCTTTTCAATTTAATTTATTAATGAAAAGAAAAATACATCTCACCTGAATCAGAAAGGCAGAACCTTTCTTTTCCTCAGCACCTCGTGGTTCAGCACTTAAGTGAACACCTTTGCTTTTATGATCTGGAAACTTAGCATCCACCTCTACAGCTCTGTCATGTTTCACTGAAGCATTCAGCACACTTCTAGCACCAGAAATCTGTAGACTCTCACGTTTCACTGAAGTGACTGTGAAAGGAAGGTCACTCGGCCCTAATCTTTGGGCATCTGATGCGTAATCATTGGAACTTGCATCATGCTGCAAGGCATCAAGCTTTAGGGGTACTTTGCACTTCTTCATAGAACACGATGCAAACTGTTGCTGCTTTCTTTGTTGTGAATCCAATAAGAGATCATCAGTCAAATCAATTACATCCTGATTATGATGTTGGATTTTCCCCCTCCCAGTAATTGACAACTTTTTCTCATTGACCATCATATCACATGATCGCTTCAACTTTTTCATATTCATACAAGGAGTGAAACATGAGAGATTGGCAGGAAGAATGTCTCCCAGCTGGCTTGAGTTGTTGCTTTTAACTTCAACGAGAGAAGATGATTTCTCTTCAGAGTGAGTTTGATTTGCTGATATAGACTGCAAACACCCATTGTAAAAAGACAACTCATATGAAGGGAAAGATGAAACAAAATATTAAAAGAAAGGATGAGGTTGTGTGTAGAAAACAATAGATACCAAAGCAGGGATCAATTCCGGGTTAGATTTGTCCAGAGGCTGAGCAGTTTTTATCTCTCTTTTACTTCCTGTATAAAGAAACATATTGTAAGCAGTAACATTCCGCATTTGCTTATTTCATATAATTTGTTTAATGATATATAGAGCTCATATGGTGCATACACACGATAGTATAGGGTTTTTCTTGCTTACTGCTATATTGTTCATTATCTTTAGTCCTTTAGTAGAAGGATTCAAAAGTTAGTCAGATTAGCTATTTTACATGCATAGATTAATTATAACCTACATGGATTAGTTATGTAAAACAAGAATAGCTTTTTCTTGTCCATGCACCAAAAGTCTAAACTAAGATAATATGAAGACAATGTACTCATCAACTATCCTATCCCATCCATAATCACACAGCAGTTTAGGATAGGATAGGATCAGCATGAGCAGCATGGAATGAAAAAAGATCACCAAATGCACTAAGCTACCAGATGGAAGTTGCTTAGGAATCAAGATTTTGAGTAAAAATTTGACTAAGCCACCCATAAACCTCATCTCAGCAAGACCACTGCATTTCACTATTCCCAGGTAGCAAGACAAGAATCCCTTAAGGACTATAAAATTGATACAATTTGCCATAATAATTCTCGTTGGTGATAATTTAATACTGAAATGTATGATGGCTAAAGAAGTAACTTTGAGTAAATAAACTGAACTTATAATCAATTTGTCAAGTTTACGATAAGACGAAAAGAATTATATAGAAAGAAGAAAGAACACCATTAAGGGGAAAAGAAGCCCGAAAACACCAATTACCAAAGTTCAAGCCCTAAAGAGAAAGGTGTGCTACCTGATAAAGATTCCTTGATGCTCTCCTCTGGAACTGATTTATTAGCAGAGCTTGAACTTAGTTCTGCATAAAAGTAAGAAACAGAGGTAATGTAATGAAGGCATAATTGGTGACAGCATCACTGAAAATGCTCTAATAAAAAAATTGTGAAACTCTATTGAGGCATAAGAAGAAATAAGAAACTTGGTTTAATTCTGAGACAGACATCACCGAGGACTAGTAAAATCAACTGAAAATTTTGCATCAACAACAAGAAATTTAAAACATTATAGTGAAAGTTTACTTCATCTTAGATAACGGTTGAGCCACAAACAATGGTAGTACCAAAGGAATTTAGCTAAATTTTAAAATTATAAGAGGTTGTCAAAGGGAGGAGAAGACCAAAGATGATGTGCAAAAATTAATAAAATAGGTCTTTCTTCACTTATCTAACTCGGGATATGATACTAAATAAAGCACAATGGTGTTATATGATCCATATAAATTGAGGGGAAAAACATTTTTTTATGATATATCTAAATCAGACAAGCAAAAAGAAGTCATGCAGTCATAACCGCAATGTTGCCACATAAAACGACAAGGTCAATTTTCCATGCTACAAAAAATGGAATTGGAAAAATTGAAGCAGCGCAAACTTCAGATTTCAGATCTTAATGACTAAAAGAAAAAAAAAATAGTAACATCACTTAAGGAGACCTTACCCATGTTTTCGTGGTCATCTTGTTCTTGCTTTGCAGGACAATGGCTTGCTCCATCTCGGAAGAAACGAGTCAGTGTAAAAACAACATCCCCAAATTTGGTGTAACACTGCAAAAGCATACAGAAATAAGCAGAATGCTTTGGATAAAGGGTTTGTTCCATATTCCAAAAATATTACCTTAATATGGGGCTGTATCCAAAGTGATACTTGAGACTGACGATTTGGATGAGCAAACCTGTAGATATCTCAGAAGATAAAATAAACATAAAAGTATATGGATAACAAGTTGAAAACAGTAGGGATAACAAGGCTTTAGAGCAAATGGATTTTCAGTTGAAAGTTTCTGAGACCTCAACTATCCAGATCTTACTTAAGTCCAAAAGAAATAGTGACAACATTTTATGCATAACAAGCAAATAAGATATAAACAAGAAAACCAGTACAGTTTAATATGTATATATTCAGCAGGTATTAACAGAAAAGGAGAAGTGGTATTATTATTATTATAGAACAAAAACAAGACATAACATGGTTCAACATAAAACAACAGCTTAGAAGCTCGAAGTCAAGTGGAACAACCTCATGAATAATTCACAATCAGAGCAATGGATGGATTCATACAAACAAAACACTTGTTGAACTTCAACTGTCCAAGTTCAGAGCTCAACTTTTGTCCAACCTATGAAACGTTTTCTCTTCATACTTGCTAAGATTGGGTTTGTTAAGGTAAATCAAAGAAGTTTGTCCAAGTTTGCAACTATGATGCTAAATTTAAAACCAGGAATGACTGTGAGGAGAGCTGATAGGACTTTTAAGTAAAATGTTAAACCAATGCACAATAAGGAGATAAGTGAACACCATTAACCATTGGTGGACACTAAATGCAATAAAAGAAAGAATGTTTTCAAAGGAGAAAGTTGAATGGAACACAACCTAGAGAAAAATGTCTACATAGCAGTTTCAAGTGTTTAGAAAAATACTATTGAGGAAAGAGCAAAAAGAAATAGTAAACAAAACCTTTCATCACAAAAGATTATCGCCCCATAGTCATGCCTGTGGCGAATAACACGGCCAACTGCCTGGTTTACAGCTCTTGACGCTTGTTGATTGTACCAATCTTCTCCAGTTAACAACTTCAGCATCTGAAGAAATTAGTTTCAAAATTGTTAACTTAAACAATGAAAAACATTTAAATCATTAAGCTTTTTCTTTTTGCACCCAAAAAGAAAATCATTAAGCTTTAAAGACAGCTTTCCTTAAGCAATAACCACACCTTACATCCTTCCCTAGGTGACAGCGCCTGTACGTCCAAGTACTCACGTTTGAGACGAACCTGTCATATTATCTATCAGATTTGCAGAAAAGGAAGAAACAACAAGGCAACAAAAAGCCCAAAGTGGTATATGCTTATTTGTCAGAACTCGCATTTACCATATACACACGACTCTAATCCATAATTATTTATAGAGTGCCCATTCAAGTGTTACATAAATTAAGAAAAAGGTGAAGCTCAAAAAGAGGGAAAACTGGCAAAGCTGAAAGTGGGTGACAGGCTAAGAACGACAAAACCTTAGGGTCCATCCTTGTAGCAAATGGCATCCCAGTGATGACTACAGCCCTTCCAGCATGATCCGCAAAATCTAATCCCTCACTGACCTGAAGAATTAGAAAAGAAATCATAGCAACTTGTTTAGTTCAAACAAAAGCAACCATCTTTTAGAAGAATGCAAAGAAAATTACTCCATAAGTTATTCCAAGGTTTTGTAAGGTACAAAAAACTCATTCACATATTTTGGGTCATAGATAAGAGGTTAATCTTGCTAAAATCCTGCATCTCCTAGCAATACAAAAATGTGCTTCTAAGGGATGCAAAACCAGACATGATACCAGAAACATGTTTTCGAACTTTATAACACAGCTATTTACCTTCTTGGAGTTGGAACATGACTGAAGAGTCACTGATTACATGTCACTGGACTCCATAGGCCTTATAAGAAACTAATTTTAGTTGCTTGACAACAGAAAGTAAAACTACTTTTAGTTTTAACCACTGATTACATGTAAGAGATGCTTGCAAATATATATCAGTAAATCATCAAACAACCTCCCATAGTCACAACTCACAATTCATGACTGAAAGTAGCCGAAGGAGATCTCTACGCTTGTTTCAGTAACCATGAGACAAGTCACATGCTTATGCATATGTCTGGCAGAGTGCAAGAACAAAGTTTTGCTTTAAAATAAATGAGAGTGTACCTTGCCACGACAAACAGCAAAAAATACTGCACCAGAAGTTGAGGTGTCCTTCAGTTTAGTCAAATAGTCCTGCCGTAGAAAACAGACTGGTTATCTGCTATGAAGTCCTTGATTATGTTCAATTATTAAAGAATGCCCAATGAAAATTTTCATGTGCCAACTACCTCAATTGCCAAAGGAAACAGGGAAGATTGTCTAGGTTCAATCACAGGTTTCTTAAATTTGCATATTCTTTCCCATATCGTATTTGAACTCGCATTACCCTGCAAGAAAAAGAACATAAAATTTTATAGAGCTAAAAGTAATTGATTTCACCTCCCCTTCTCCACTAATCTTGTTTCAAGGTCTTACCATGTTCTTCCAACAACTAATGCACTGGTCCAGAAGGTAGTAAGATGGAAAGAATACAAGCAGTCCATCAGGTACAATTCGGGCAAAGTTGACTGGAAAAGAAGAAGAAGAAGAAGAAGAAGAAGAAAGAAAAAGAATAATGTTAACCAAACGATATCACTAACTAGGCAAATACTGAAACTTTATTTTGTCAACTGTCATAAAGAAAAGCATGGGACATAATTCCCTGCACATTTTCAGCACAATGCCTCGAGCTTTACTAGCTACAGATAACACTTCTCTCTTTGAAAACTGTGAAAAGCTTATATTCATAAATAAACTTAGAATGCCCACTTAAATCAGAGCATTAGAAAACCATTGGTGCTGGCTCATACAAATATGTATTCTTTCTTCCACAAAGTCAGAATCGCTTGGATTTGTCTAAAACAGGCCACACAAGCTAGGAATATCAATTATCAAGGCATATTTTCTTCTTCAGCAAAATGGTCTGCCACACAGAGTATGGGCCTGTGGCAATTCTCATAGCAGGTTTTGTCCAAATAATGATTAAGCTGCTATTTCTATCTGTGAGAACTTTACATTCAATGATTTCTCTCTACCGCAATAAATGACCAAGTTGTAGAGAAGCAGTAACCTTTCTAAGACCAAGAATTTTTCATATTGCTCATTTGGTATTAAAAAGCTGTTAAGACTCAGTGACCTAATACTAATTGTTTTACCAGCAGCACAACAAACTATCACCAAAGATACTGTTCACATACCAATAGCATTTCCAAGTTCTTGTTTGTATTCTGGAGAATCACGATTCCGATAAGAAGAATTGAAGGAGCGACCTGATGGACCAACTGGGACAACTCCAACCCATAACTGATTTGAGGATATTACATGAGGATTTTCCAACCTAACAGGAAAATCTCTGATTGCCAGCAAAAGAATGCTCCTTTAGTAATTAACATTCAAGAAAGCCATAGCATAACAGATGCGGGAGAAAATGTGTGACTTACAATTTCAATTCTTGGGCAAAGGAATCCAAGGGAGATAATGTACCAGATGTCAATACAATAGATCCAACACCCAATTTGGAGAACTCTTGCATGGCAATTCCTGGATTGAAGCACCACCAGCTGAGAGTCCTGGATCTCTTGCCTGCCAAACTCAAATACATGACATATAATTCACTTTTACAAGAAGGCGTATTAAAATATCACACCAGCATGCTGGATTCGAGGACCAAAACCTTATGCCGTCCTAATCAGCTTTTATTGTGCTATGGAAGCTATTGTAAGTACACCAATTACTATAATGGAAAACTATGGGCTTATGTTTCCATAAAAAAATGCATAAATTTTAAGAAAAACAACAAGGATGTAAACATACATTGCGCCTTTGAATACAAGAAAATCTTGCCACTTTTATCTGCCCATATACAAGAGAACACTGCTAGCTCCTTCAAAATGTTGCCACTAATATGACATACATACACCAATAAACATTGTTTCTTTTTCAATATTTATATTGTTCATTTTGCTATATCCTTAATCCCACTATCCCAGTCAGTGCTTAATTCGGATTAGAAAGATAGAAGAAACAAGAATAACCTTTTTCGCTTGTGTATTTCTTAACAAAGTATCATCTTCATGAGGATTTTTTAAATGTTAGTGGCCACTAAACACATTTGTCATGAATTCACTCCTGATGACCAGAAGAAAGAAGATGATATTTTGACAATATAAACGTGATTTAGTAGAGAAGTATGTTGAATTAAGTGCTCAGGCAAAATACACATGTTGAACAAATTACATAAAGAGCAAGAAATAAATTCTAACAATTTGGCCTCTGAATTACCTATGAAGATATCAGTAGCATTCTCCTCAGCTTCTTGTATATGGACCTAAAATAAACAGAGACAATTAGAACCTCAGATGCCTAACATGCGCATGAAAGAATGCCACCGTAAAAATGGTAATGAGAATGACATAAGCTCCCACTCTATTATGATTCAGCTAATGCAAGGAATTGACATCCAAGCTTACACGATAACAATCAGCATGACCATTGTTCCCATCTCTAAAGATAGTTTTAAGGATGTTGCTGATGCTTTCCAGCCTGCACCCACTTCCCTTCGTGTCCTGCTGCTTATCTTCCTCAAGCAGCTGAGTCGCTTCCTCAATTATATCAATAAGCTTAGAAGAAGTTTCATGTGTGATATTTAGATCGGCAAGCAGTTCATAAATGTAAGGCCCAGGCTTGGTAAATCCAAGTTCCTTTGATTCAATGGGAACTTGAGCAATTCGCTTTTGAAGTTTCAAAAGAAGAGCTGCAAAATTATGCAGAATTTAGCTCTAAAGATATACCTACTGCTGATGTAGCAATATGTATACACACACACACACACACACACACACACATAATTAGAAACAAAATTGAAGCCGCCAGCCAGGTGACTGAAAGTATTTCTAGAAGCACGATATCTTCAACTTGAAAAACCAAAGCTTCTTTAACAAAGGAGGACAAAAACAAACCCATCCTAGAACAACTAATAGCACTTAAAAATAGTCAATGCTAGTAAAAACATTCATGTAATTTTTTTCTAAGAGCAGCAACACATGCATTCTCAATGTACCAATTTACTTGCCTCTCAGGATTGCAAAGTCATCTGGATTCCTTGATTTATCATTTGATTCTTCTCGCCTTGCAATAGCTAGGTCAACACAATTTTTTGCTTCTGAAATGCATGCCGTCAGAAGTCCAGAAGACAAGTCAAAAGAGGCTGCATCAGCACATATGCTTTCCTGCATTGTATTCCCATAAAGTCAGTAGCTAAGCTAATGTAACAGAAGAAGGAAAGTTTGCCATCAGAACTTTCGCCATTCTGTTGCACTTGCATAACTAAATTCCAAGAGAGAGCAGGAAGAAAGTTAATTGAGCAAAAGGTACTAGTAAGCATAGCATGTTCTCTCCAAAATTCAAACATAAGTTCCTCTCAAAATTTTCATATTTTTCACTTACCAGGTTGTGAGCTTCATCAAATATCAGAATGCTGTTATCCCACACAAGGTTAAGAGATTTTCTATTGTCACGATCTATTAGATAGTTGTATGGTGCAAATACAATATCAGCAACCTTGTGGAGCTCTCGTGACACATAATATGGGCACCTAAAAGGTGAAAAGCCTTCAGCAAGCATATATTTCGGCAATACCAACATTAGCAGTTGAGCCTTTAGAACGGGACATGCATCCAAAAAACACAACCATAAACTACGGAAGAGAACACTGCTACAGAAACTTACGGTCCAAATCTTTTTCCAATGTTCACCAAATCCTCTATGTCAAGAGGTTCATCTCCAATATGACGGTTGTTCTTCACATAATCTACACCAAAAGCACAAAAAAAGTGAATGCAGCATGCATCTAAAATATTTATAAACTAAACTTCAAAAAAGAAACTGTATGGATGGTTGCAAAAATTTACTAGAAACAATGCAAAAAGTATAGTCCAGAAAACAATAGAGAAGTATCTCAACCTTCCTTATTATCCACATCAAGCCAATCATCATCTTCAAGTAGAATAAACTTGAAGGGACAAATCAAGCAAAAACCTTACCCATTTCTGCATTAGCTAGATTAATCAAAATCAATAGGTATTCCTTACTTTCTTCCTCAGGATTGGACAACATTCAAATATCAGATGCAAAACTTTGACAATATTATACAAAATCATAGACATAATTGCATAATAATTAGTACACACACTATACCCCAAACTGAAATCCATCTCCTGCCTTTTAGTTTGTTATATATATTTAAGCCTCTTTAGTCTGTATAAGATAAAAGTTGACATCAGCTCAGAGTTATAGTTGAAACTGAACATAACACTCCATAATTGCCGATACGATCTATGCAGTGGCCATGTCTAATGAGATCTCTGCTGAAAAGTATACTACAATTACCAGCAACAGGAGGAAAATGAGTGCAATAACGCTTTGATCGCTTTTTGCAAAGGAAACGGCAGGCATTTGTCTGAGCTTTTCCGCGAAGTAGACTCACTTCATCATGTATACATAATTGCTCTCGAGATCCCAAAACTACCATCTTGGGCCTGCATTAGCCATTACTATTCAGAAAATCCAAATCCCAAGTTCAAAAGCCAAAGTATTGAGCTCATGAAAAAATCAAAATGATTAATTCTCTACTGAGACCTCTTAAGATTCTTCAATGGCCTAGCATTTAGTTTCATGCTTAAGGACTTCTTTTAACAACAATAGCTGACAACAAGATTCAAAAGGCCCTCATATAAGTATGATATATCACAGCAAAAGGTAGGAAACCCACAGTATCTTCACCTTTCTCTTTCTATTGATATGGGGCAAGCAAGTTTTATTCATATTCATAGAAATAAATACAAGAATTCTTGGTGTTTATACCTTCAGGATTTTTCTTTAGGGCTTAATTTTTGCAGACAAGAGATCTTTCATAAACATGCTGATCAGAGAAACAAGCAACTTACTAGACTGAAGATGAATTTAAGAGTAATTCCAGCTAAAAACATACAATGAAAGATTCCTAGAAATACAACATACACATTTCCTGCTTGTACTCAGTTGCAACTGTTAAGCATGAGTCCATGAGTAAGCGTCTAGCTCATGCACTTTCAAAGTTTCCTTAAATTTGGATGGTCATACCCTCATATTCATGCCTATTTTGAAGTGTCAAATTGTATTCCAACATGAGTAATGACAAGGCCTAGCAACGTAGAATAAGTCTAAGATAATGTGATTGACAAATGATATAACAACAAAATCATATAAAAAGAAAATGCTAAACCCGCAATGAAGAAAACCAAATCATGTACGATCCTTCAATGAAACAACAACTCTGACCTGTAGCTGCTTCTTCTCAACTCCTGAACAACTTGCCGGAGTTGACTGTGAGTTCGTGAGGTATATACAATGGTTGGAGGTTTACCACTCTGAGACTGTGATGATCCCTCTTCAGATTGGCTTGCTGAAAATTCACTCGATCTTTGTCTATTCCCAGTTGAAAAATCACCCAAACTCTTCCTCCAGGCCAATGTGGCACAGAGAAGACATAAGGTCTTCCCAGTTCCAGTAGGACTCTCCAAAAGTGCGTTACACCTCTGCCACATAAAACAAAAAACAGAAAACCCCTTACATTAACAAAATGCACACTTTCCCTCTCTTAATATCAGGAAAATAAGACTCCAAAGAAGAATATACAATCATCCAACATCCATATCCAACTCAATTTCACCAAAATGGCAAAATCATAAGCATCAATTACCACAATGTCCCTCAATTGTATACTCATGTTCAAAATTTTATTCTCTTTCTATATGTTCCTAAGAAAAACTGAACAGTTCATTGATTTCAATAAACTAATAAGATCATTTGTAATAATTATTTATCAGAAAAGAAAATGAAAGAAAATGAGACATATTAGACTGTCAAGTGTCAACTAGATTCAACTACACTACACAGAATAAAAGATAAAATCTCTTTCACGAAAATGGAAAAATACATATATATTTGTACATAATTTAACGAGACAAACCGTTTGGAGAGCTTCAATAACTTTCTCCATATAAAGAAGTTGGCAATCGTATGCCTCGAACGGGAAATCAACATCGATTCCCCGTATTCTGTATGTTGGCATTTTCTTTCTCCTTTCCCGTTTCGTTTTCTCAGAAATTGAGTGGAAGAAAATGTCGAGGATTTGCCTTGATTAGCTTGTTTCGAAAATGAAACTGGAAAATTGTGTATATAAACCCTAGCGAACAAAGTGTGCTTCGGAATTTTCCCGCCATTGCGCTCCAGAGTAAACAGAGTTGATTCTGAAGACGCTGTCGTTTCGCAACTATCGGAATTACAAACAGAAGGAAAATGGACCTTTTCGTAGCGATTCATGTTTTTCTTCTTTCGAGCCAATTGAAAACAACAAGATTTGGGCCTTAAGAGAACTTTCAAGCCCAAAAGTCCTGATTCGTTTTTTTCTTGAGAAATTTTCTTCTGTGCATGTATATAAATTAAAAGAGTTCAAGAAAACCAATTGAAATTTGTGTTAAATGTCAGTAAAAGTATCCGGGAGGTCCCTGTATTATACGAAATGTTGATTTTGGTCCCTATACTTTTTTTTCTACAAATTCATCCCTCTACTATTAGAATCTATCACCTGAGATCCCTCACGTTAGTGTGCCGTGACAGACCCATCAAATATGCTGATGTGGCACTAACACCGTCTTTTTTGCTGATGTGGCAGGTGACACGTGGAATAAAAATTAAATATTTTTTAAATATATTTTATTTTATTGAAATTATTTTGGTAAAAGTACCCGGGAGGTCCCTGTACTATACGAAATGTTGATTTTGGTCCCTGTACTTTTTTTTCTACAAATTCGTCCCTCTACTATCAGAACCTATCACCCGAGGTCCCTCACGTTAGCATGCCGTGACAGATCCGTCAAATATGCTGACATGGCAATAACACCGTCTTTTTTTGCTGACGTGGCAGGTGACACGTGGAATAAAAATTAAATATTTTTTTAATATATATTGTTGTAATTTTCTCACATGACACGTGTAATTTTTTTAATATATTTTTTTAAAATAACACAGATCACGTTTGCTGTAATTTTCTCACTTGCAAGGATGATTGGCGAAGCCTATCTAACTTTTGTGACTTTAACAGCTAATAATCCATTGCTTATCAAGGTATTACTACTATAATTAATTAATTACTTGTAATTATAACCTTGCTTTAATTCCATGCAAATTTAACCAGTGAACTGCATGTTGTTTCAGGCAATGGCCGTTGGACTGCAGTTGGTCAGTGCTTTTTGGTTTTACAAGATTACAAGGATGCTTTCTGCTTTCTTTAAAAAAATTTGAAGAAATTTTTTCCCTTATGGGTTTTGGAGTTAGAACATTTAAAATGTTCTTCCTTGATTCATGAAAAAGATGGGTGTTTGATCTTTTATTGAGGAGAGAGAAATAGTTTTGGTGCTTGTGGAAAAAAAAATTCAGATTTCTTTTTTTTTTAATATTTTTTTAAAAAATAAAATTTTCAATAAAATATATTAAAAAAATATTTAATTTTTATTCCACGTGTCACCTGCCACGTCAGCAAAAAAAGACGGTGTTAGTGTCACGTCAGCATATTTGACGGGTCTGTCACGGCATGCTAACGTGAGGGACCTCGGGTGATAGGTTCTGATAGTAGAGGGACGAATTTGTAGAAAAAAAAAGTACAGAGACCAAAATCAACATTTTGTATAGTACAGGGACCTCCCGATTACTTTTACCGTTAGATGTCACTTGACTAAAAGAAATACTAAAAACAACCAACTGTTGCATTTGCAAATCAACAACAATCGAGTAATAAAATACACCATTAAACCGACACATCGATGACTAAAATTGGTAATATCATGTACGGTATCACCTGAAGAAGAAGAAAAAAAATACTAGTTTTTTTTTAATTGACAACTGAGATCAACATTTCAACTAATTGTGTCACACATTTTAAATTGTGATTGATTACTTGAATACAGAAATGGAAATATATGCGAGTATTTGTATGTTGTGCATTTTTTTTGCTTATGCGCTGGTGGCCTTGCACGTTGGGTGGCGGCTTTGTTGGACCATTTGGGATTAGCTACCCTAGTTGGGATGATGAGTCCTCATTCCAAAGTCTAGAAAGTTCTTAGTATAATCTTTGAAAATTACGCAGCGCCATTAGTTTTAAGCCAACTCATTTGACCCAATCAAATTCCTTGGATACTATATAATAATAGGGTAATTCTTTGATACACCGGCGGTGAAAATTTTGGACTCCACAAGCAGGTTATGGAATTGACACATATCCATTTTTTGAATAAATTAAGTTTTAAATATTTCAATCTAGTCCTATAGGACACATGTCACCCTTCAGGACTCATTTGTGTAGTCTGCTAAACTCCACCGCTGATGTATTGTATAATTTACCATAATAATAAAGGCTTATTACACGTCTTGGGTTGATATATAATCCCATCAATTGGTCCAACCTTTTCCTTTTAAATTTAATTAAAAACATTGCATTATGTTAAGTGTATTGGACTAATTGAGTGGACATCCTGCATATTCCATTCAATTTGAATCCTCGTCTAACATGACATCTAATGGGGTTCTAACAATTAAACCAAGGAGGTGGAGGTCAATAATATAGAGTTCCAAAGTATAGGGAGAGCAAGTAAAATTTGTGATATAGAAAAAATAACTATATCTTATTATATCATGTCATCTGTATCTTACAATAATGCAGTAGCTAAATTTGTGTTACAAGTTGATGTTTACAGAGAACACCAAATATTTGATGGAGTGTCTGGTTATAGAGTGATATACTCTCAATTCCAATAATTATGATTCAATCCCTATCAATCTCAAAGTATCAACAAAAAGAAGTTGATTTATAAACAAACTGAATCGGTAAACCTCCAAAAATCTTTAAAAGTATATATATATATATATTATATTGTTTTAATTTCAATTTTCATGTTGTATGAATAAAAACTACCTAAGTACAAACAAAAATAACAATACTTATTTTTTTGGTACAATAAAACTACTTATTTCGAGTAGAAAAAAACCTACTATTTTCCCCTTTTGAAAAGAAAAGAAAAAACTATTCAAATAAAAATTTATCCACTATCTCTATCCATTAAAAAAAAAACTAGACTTTACAGTTTACACTACTTGACATAGGAAATGTGTCAAAAATTCTATAATTGTTGTTAAGAAAAACCATTACAAAAGAAAAAAAAAAAAAAGGACCCAACTCTCTGGTAAGTTTATTCGTCTTATTGGCTAAATAAAAACCCATTTTAAAGCCCAAAACCCGAGCGGCTAACCCGTGAACCCACCAACTGACCAACAAACCCGGCGCTTAACCTAAAAAGGTAAAAAGAAGAACCCATAAGAATTTCAAAGACTCCTCCCTTCTCTTTCTGTAGATCTTTCTAGAAACCCATTGTATATCTAGACATCTCTAGGACCACTCGACCCCATGGACTTCCCTAAATTCATAAATAAAAAAAATAAATAAATAAACAAGACGTAAAAAAAATTGAAATAAAATAAATAACTCACCGATTAATTAAAAAGTTAAAAAAAATTATATAAAAGAAATCGAAAATTCCACACAAACCTCCTTAATAAAAGGCTCCCAAACTCTCCTTCGCTTCTTAAGGTTGTTGTTTTTCCGTAGTGCACGAACCAAAACACCACCAAAAAAACGAGGTGTTTTTTTTCGAAAGAAATTTCCAGAACTCTGCGCTCAATCTTCCCTCTCTTTTTTACAAAGGTACGATCGCCCGTCTCCGATGCTTTGGTTTCGTCGATTTATTTTCTTTTGTCCTCGCTTTAAGTTCTAGATCTGCTTAGTTTTGGCTTTAGATTTGGTGAATCGGTAGATTTTTTCGCTTGATGTTTCTTGCATTGACTTTTGTTGCTCTTTAGATTTAGTTTGTTTCCAGTGATTGATGTGGATATGATTTTCTTGATTAATTGCTGAGTTTTAGCTTCTTTTTATGTGAAATAAGCTAAAGTTGATTTTTCTTGTCTTATATGCTCGTTGGATTTTTACTTTTTCCTGCTGGGGATTTATTTGAGAATTTTCGAAGGAAAACGAAGTTGAAATTAGCTGTTCTAGGATGATTCGAATGTGATTTCGATTTGTCATTGCAAGGATTTTGCTTTTTCCGTTAATTTATTTCAAGGAGGGTTCTTTTTGAGTTGAAATCTGATTTTGGAGTTGGTAGGATTCATTCTTAATCTCTACTAGTCTGATTTGTGGTGCAGTACTTGAAGCTTCTTTTCCTTTTTAACTAACATAGTTGAGTTAACTTGAATTGCATATGAATTTCCTTGCATGTACGTGGTTAGCACACACTTCTGACCGTTATGTCATGGTTTGTGTTCTAGTGTAGTTGATTAACTCAACAAGTGTCTTTCAAGTAGTAGTAAAAAGGGAAAATTTATTGAATTTGTCGTGTTTGTGTGTATGAAAGAGTAATGATCTAATGAGCTTAACACCATTGAGTTGCTGTTGATCTTAAGTCACTATTATACCAAATATATTAATTTATATCACGCGATCGATATTATTAATTTGGTAGTTTCTGCCAAAAAGAAAATTCTTAATTTGGTAGTTATATTAATTGTGCGATCGTAGTGATGACGCATATAGATCTCTTTCTTTTATACGTTTCAATAACGCATTAACGCTTTATTTGTCGGGATTTGAGAATGGTGTTCATGACCCTTTTCCCTTTCTGTCTATATATTGATGTATGCTCATACTGTTACCTTTTCTTTTCATAGGTTGATTTTTCTGTAAATTAAGTTGGTTTTAATTCCTGCTGAAGATGAGCGTTGTTGGGTTTGATTTTGGCAATGAGAGCTGCCTTGTTGCTGTCGCGAGGCAGAGAGGGATTGATGTTGTGCTCAATGATGAATCAAAGCGTGAAACTCCGGCTATTGTATGCTTTGGGGAGAAGCAGAGATTCATTGGTACTGCAGGGGCAGCATCTTCTACAATGAACCCTAAAAATTCAATTTCTCAGATAAAGCGATTGATTGGTCGTCAGTTCTCAGATCCTGAGTTGCAAAGGGATCTCAAGTCATTGCCCTTTAATGTTACCGAGGGTCCTGACGGATATCCTTTGATTCATGCTCGTTATCTAGGTGAAATGAAAACCTTCACGCCAACCCAAGTCTTGGGAATGGTCTTTTCGGATTTGAAAAGCATTGCTGAGAAGAACCTGAACGCAGCAGTCGTGGATTGCTGCATTGGTATCCCTGTATATTTCACTGATCTTCAAAGAAGGGCAGTTTTAGACGCAGCAACAATTGCAGGGTTGCACCCTCTTAGATTGTTTCATGAAACTACTGCAACAGCATTGGCTTATGGAATTTATAAGACTGATTTGCCTGAAAATGACCAATTGAATGTTGCCTTTGTTGATATTGGACATGCTAGCATGCAAGTTTGTATTGCTGGCTTCAAGAAGGGGCAACTCAAGATACTAGCTCATTCATTTGACCGCTCTTTGGGAGGTAGAGATTTTGATGAAGTTCTATTCCAGCATTTTGCTGCAAAATTCAAAGAGGAATACAAAATTGATGTATACCAGAATGCAAGGGCTTCTATTAGGCTTAGGGCTGCTTGTGAGAAGCTAAAGAAGGTACTTAGTGCCAATCCTGAGGCACCTTTGAATATCGAGTGCCTTATGGATGAGAAGGATGTCAGGGGTTTCATTAAGAGAGATGAGTTTGAGCAGATTAGCGCTCCAATTTTGCAACGCGTTAAGAGGCCATTAGAGAAGGCTCTTGCAGATGCTGGACTTTCAGTGGAAGGTGTTCACATGGTTGAGGTTGTTGGTTCAGGCTCTCGAGTTCCTGCCATGTTGAAGATCTTGACGGAGTTCTTTGGTAAAGAGCCCAGACGGACAATGAATGCTAGTGAATGTGTTGCTAGGGGATGTGCTTTACAATGTGCAATTCTCAGTCCCACATTCAAAGTTCGGGAGTTTCAGGTAAATATCTATGAAGCTATTATCATAATTTCACTATTTTCCTTAGAATTATCTCAATCACATTTTAATCATTCATTACTTGGAGGCTTTCTTATGTTAGATAAGTAGTTAATCCTTTTTTTTAATGATTTCTAGCTGTTACTTTCCTTTATTGTCTTGAACATTGGGATCGATTTTTGACTTTTGCCTCAGACCTGTTGTATACTTATAACTGTGATCAGCATGTTCTATTGTCCCTTTGTGCGTGTGCGCGCTCTTTTTTGGAATTTTTTGTGTCGAGCACGGCTTACCACTTGTTTGCATGTCTTTTGAAGGTCAATGAGAGCTTTCCGTTCCCAATTTCACTAGTATGGAAAGGATCTGCTACAGATGCTCAGAATGGAGGAGCAGAACAGCAACTGCAACAACTGGTTTTTCCAAAGGGAAATGCGATACCCAGTGTCAAAGCTGTGACATTTCACAAGACAAGTACTTTTGCTGTTGATGTACAATATGCTGATGTAAGCGATTTGCAGGTTCCTGCTAAGATCAGTACATACACGGTAATGAGTCCACTAACCTTAAACTAAACGCTAGTTACCTTGTTTTGTATGTTTTTTTTTAATAATTAAATTTTTATTTTATTATTATTAAAGTTCAGTATAGTTGTTGCTTAAAATATCTTACTCAAACTTTTATTTTTTGTGAAATAATTTGTGGCATTTGTTAAATGGCAGATTGGTCCATTTCCAACAATAAGGAGTGAGAGACCAAAATTGAAGGTCAAAGTTCGTCTGAATTTGCATGGGATTGTGTCCCTTGAGTCAGCAACAGTAAGTAATTGTGAATGAACTTTTAAATTTTTAGTTATACCTGAATGTAATGTTTTTGGGCTCCTACTTAACTACTCATGAATATTTTTTAGCTCTTGGAAGAGGAAGAAGTTGAAGTTCCAGTTTCTAAAGAACCAGCGAAGGAAGATACCAAGATGGAGACTGATGAAGCACCTAGCGGTGCTGCTGCCCCCTGTGCCAATGAGACAGATGCTAACATGCAAGATGCCAAGGGTACTGCCGATGCTGCAGGGGTTGAAAATGGTGTTCCTGAGTCTGAGGACAAGCCTGTGCAAATGGAAACTGATAGCAAAGTAAGTGACTTCTGCCTGGATGTTGTATGAATCAGTTGCCAAAATTGGTGGTAATTGCCTGTGAGGCAGAATTGTTGCTGACATTTTAGTCTGGTTGTTACTTATATGGAATATATTTCTGGATCTTTATTATTTTGAGTTTGGTGGTTTACGTTTTTGTTGTGCCTGTCATACAGGTTGAGGCTCCCAAGAAGAAGGTGAAAAAAACAAATGTCCCAGTGGCAGAGGTGGTTTATGGTGCAATGTTACCTGCAGATGTTCAAAAAGCAGTAGAGAAGGAGTTTGAAATGGCTTTGCAAGATAGGGTTATGGAAGAAACCAAGGATAAAAAGAATGCTGTTGAGGCTTATGTCTATGACATGAGGAACAAGGTAAAATATTGTGCACTAATTTTCTAGAACTGTTCTCGAGTGTTATTATGATTCTAAAACTAATTTTCATTTTGTCTTCAGCTTAGCGATAAATACCATGATTTTGTCACTGAAACGGAGAAGGAAAACTTTATGGCTAAGCTTCAGGCAACAGAGGATTGGCTATATGAAGATGGGGAGGATGAAACTAAGGGGGTTTATGTTGCCAAACTTGAAGAGCTTAAGAAGGTAATTATTGTTGTTGTTGTGATTTCTCAGGTTGACTGTTTAAATTGTGTATGTGATATTTGATACATGTCAAATTTTGCAGCAAGGGGATCCCATTGAAGAACGCTACAAAGAATATGCTGAGAGGGGAACTGTCATTGATCAGCTTGCTTACTGCATTAACAGTTACAGGGAGGCAGCAATGTCAAATGATCCCAAATTTGATCACATAGAACTTGCTGAAAAGCAAAAGGTAATGGCTTGGTCTCTCCTCCCTCCCTCTCTCTCTCTTCCTCCTTTCCTTTCTCATTGCCGAGATTTAACTCTCTTGGTGCCATTTTAGGTCTTAAATGAGTGTGTGGAGGCTGAGGCCTGGCTAAGAGAGAAAAAACAGCAACAGGATCAACTTCCCAAGTATGCCACTCCTGTTCTGTTGTCGGCTGATGTAAGAAAGAAGGCTGAAACGCTAGACAGGTACCCACTGTTTCACACTTGCTTGAGTTGAGGTTTTGTATTTATCATGTAAAAGCTTTTTCTGTTCATAAATTTCTGTAGCCTGCACAAAGTACTGTTCTTCTTTATGCCTCTTTACCAACAGGTCTACTCATCACCGAGTTTTGAATTTTGCCTTAAAACAGGTTTTGCAGGCCAATAATGACGAAACCTAAACCAGCTAAACCCGCCACACCTGAAACACCAGCAACACCACCACCGCAAGGAAGTGAGGGTCAGCCAGATGCCAACGCGAACCCAAATGCAAGCCCCAACCGCAATGCTGAGCCTAGTGAGAATGCTGCAGCAGGCAATGGTGAGGCACCTGCACCTGCAGAACCAATGGAAACCGACCAGTCGGAGACTACAAGTACTGCATAAAATTATCAATGGGTGATTTATGCGGCCAAAACTTGGTTCTTTATGTACAAGTACTATTTTGAAAAGGGCCTGAGACCAACTGTTCCGTAGGCAGAAAAACGAGGTTATAATTTTTGATTTGTAAAAGTCTCGTCTCCTCTTTTCAAAGTCTGTCAAGATTTGTTATTATTAAAGAGTGAGTCTTCGAATCCGGGTTTTCCAAGGAGGATTTTACAAGGAAAAAAAAAAGACTGCTACTGAGGGTTTTCTTGCTAACAATTTTCTGTTAGTGGGAGCCTAAATTTTACTCTTTTAAAGGGATTTTTCAAGTGTTAAATTTATGTTTGTAGGACTTGGGATTAGTGATCAAAATCTGGGTTTCTTCAAATCTTGGATTTTGTTTCAATGGAAAGATTACATTATTTTTGGATTGTCTTATCAATTTAGGTGAGGATTTTTTCTAGTGTCTGCAGTGTTTTCGCATTATTCTTTAACTTGCTTTTCTTTTATGCTAATAATACCTCACTGTAAAACACTCTGATGGGTGAAGGAGAACAAAGGCGTTCTTTCAAATCTAAGATAGTGTAGTGTAGTGATCTTTAAGTGCAAATAAAGAAACTCTTAGTACCTTTATTGCAAATATAACAAAGTCCTGTTCTTAATTGCAAATAGCAAAACTTCTTAGTTCAGTAATGATTGGGATTTGGGAGCCAACTTAAATTATGTCATCGTATTTGCCAAAGCCCATATAAAGCCCAGTCTTTCGAATTTTTGGATTTTCGTTTCTTCTCAAGACTCAACCAGCTCATTTTAGCCCTTTTCAAGTCGCTCTTTCCGATTCTCTTCCATCTCGGCGGCAACATTTTGATGTTCTGTTCATCGTCTCTAAAATCTGAAGCAAGTTCGTGGGAATAATCGAGGTGGGTTTAGCACTCTCATTATCTTTAGCATCCTAAGTGTAATCACATCCACAGTAGCTTGTAGCCGTTTTCTGTAATTAGCCGCTATTATGTAATTTTTCCATTATTTTTTCTGGTTGTTCCCATATTGTTCTTCATTTCCGCATTTTGGAGAAATTTGAATGAAAGCGATAAGTTAGTATATATTTTCCCCGTTGTTTTTTTTTCCTTTTAATTTATAGTATATGCTGAAGGCGTTTGCTTTTCCTGCTTTAGTTATTCCAGCTGCTGCAACCTGATGTGCAAAGCTTTGTTGTAATTAATGAAAATGACCATACCATCGTTTGCTATGAGGAGATCCATATCAACTTTGCCTTACCTCTGCCAAAGAATCAAGCAAACAGGTGAACTTCCCAAAATGCTTTGTCAACTGATTAATCCAACTCCATGTGTTTGTTAGAAATGTGCCTTTTTTTGTTTTTGGGTATAGATAAGCTTGTTTTGATATAATAAAAAAGAACTAAACGAGTTTTACTAATTACTTTCATGTGGTTTGCCTACGCAGAGAATGAGATAGTGGGAATGTTCCGGTTGCCTAGTTCGAATAATGAATCGCAGGACTTGGGTGTTAATCGGAAGCTACAGAGGAAAAATTCCTCTGCACGGACGTTGGATGAGAGGTTTATAAGAATCTTGAAAATATTTAAGTGGGGGCCTGATGCAGAGAAGGCATTGGAAGTGCTGAAGTTGAAGGTTGATCAACGGTTGGTGCGTGAGGTTTTGATGATAGATGTAGAGATCAATGTTAAAATCCAGTTCTTCAAGTGGGCGGGGAAAAGAAGAAACTTTCAACATGACTCAACCACCTACATGACTTTTATTCATTGCTTAAATGAAGCAAGAATTATTGGTGAAATGTGGAAGACTATTCAAGAAATGGTTAGGGGTACATGTGTTATCGGTCCTGCTGATTTGTCTGAAATTGTGAGAATATTGGGCAAGGCTAAGATGGTGAACAAGGCACTCTCTATCTTTTATCAGATTAAAGGTCGCAAGTGCAAGCCAACTGCAAGCACTTACAACACTATAATCTTGATGTTGATGCAAGAAGGGCACCATGAAAAAGTTCATGAGCTCTATACTGAGATGTGTAATGAAGGTAATTGTTTACCAGATACAGTGACTTACAGTGCACTTATATCTACTTTTGGTAAATTGGGTCGTCCTGATTCTGCCATTAGATTGTTTGAAGAGATGAAGGAGAGTGGATTACAGCCTACACCAAAGATTTATACAACCTTAATTGAAATCTATTTTAAGCTAGGTAAGACTGAGGAAGCTTTAGGTGTAGTCCAAGAGATGAAAGGAATGGGCTGTAGACTAACTGTTTATACTTACACAGAGTTGATAAAGGGTCTTGGAAAAGCTGGGAGGGTTGAAGACGCCTATGGTTTATTCATGAATATGCTAAAAGAAGGGGGTAAACCTGATGTTGTGCTTATTAACAACTTGATTAACATTTTTGGTAAAGCAGGTCGATTGGAAGATGCTCTTAAGCTTTTTAATGAAATGAAGTCTTGGCAGTGTGTACCAAATGTCATAACATATAATACTGTAATTAAAGCTTTATTTGACTGCAAAGCCCCAAGTTCTGAGGCATCATTATGGTTTGAGAAGATGAAGACAGATAACATTGTTCCCAGCTCATTTACTTATTCAATTCTTATTGATGGTTTCTGCAAGACAAATAGAGTTGAGAAAGCTCTGCTACTCCTTGAACAAATGGATGAAAAGGGTTTCCCCCCTTGTCCAGCTGCATATTGTAGCCTGATCAACAGTCTTGGAAAGGCAAAACGATATGAAGCTGCAAGTGAGTTATTTCAGGAACTGAAAGAGAATTGCGGACATTCAAGCGTGCGTGTATATGCTGTGATGATAAAACACTTTGGAAAGTGTGGCCGTCTGAATGAGGCTGTAGATCTTTTCAATGAGATGAAGAAACTGGGATGCAGTCCTGATGTGTATGCTTATAATGCACTCATGTCAGGGATGGTTAGGGCTGGCATGATTGACGAAGCTCATTCCTTGCTCAGAACCATGGAAGAAAATGGTTGTGCTCCAGACTTGAATTCTCATAATATCATTCTGAATGGCTTAGCTAGGACAGGTGGCCCAAATAGAGCAATGGAAATGTTTACAAGGATGAAGAATTCAAAGATTAAACCTGATGCAGTAACTTATAATACTGTTCTTGGTTGTCTCAGCCGAGCTGGTATGCTTGAAGAGGCTGCGAAGCTAATGAGAGAGATGAAAGCAGAAGGTTTTGAATATGATCTCATCACTTACTCATCGATACTTGAGGCAGTTGGAAAAGTTGATGAAGACCGTAACCTGGCTTCTTTCTGATGGAGTCCTGATCTTTAGGTATGATGAAGTCTTATTTCATAGTTCTCTCTTGACTTTTGTCTGGACTATTGTTCCTTTTTCTGTCACTTCATATTTTAAACTGTTTGGTGGATCCTTTTGAAGAAATGCTAAAACAAAGTATGCTATCTGAAGCATTGATGAAAAATGTTTCAATTACTTATATTATTATCTGGTGCACAATCAGTTTCATGTCAACTGGACTTATATTTGCAGGGATTAACTTATTGTAGATGATTCCACCCTTAGCTAACTGCCAATCTGCATACTAAGGTCATTTAAATCTAAGTTAATTTGATTTAATACGCAATTGTCTGACTGCAATTAATGGGAATTGGCTAGATGTCAACATAGCAATATGACTACTGACTAGTATAACCCACAAGGGAATCTGGCATGAGGCTAACGTATGGATACATATTTTAGAATCAATAATCTGTATAAAGATAGAGAAACACTAATTGGGCAAACTCTTTAAACTGTAACTTTAATTCTTAAATCAAAGAAAACACTCGAGTCTGTAACAATCGTGTCAAAATATCTCAGGTGCCAACCATCACGAGCAAACCATTTAGGCAAATATTTGCATCTAATAGCTGTTGAAGAACAAGATTATAGGATGAAGATATATCTGACGAGGGTTAACTTTACCAGGCTGAAGTGAAAAAATACTTCTCCTTACCTGACTGAATGTTGATGCCTTTTATGTTTCCTCTAGATCATCCATGTGACACTTTTATGTCCTTTGATAACATGTGCTAACTGTTGACACAAATCAGCCATTTCTTAATGACAAAAGTTCATTTCATTTTACTGCTCTGCACTCTGCAGGTTTACTGATTGTGGTCAAATTTTAGTGTGATAATTCTTTTAGGAAAGATTTTTAGAGCCCTTCTCTCTTTGGTTCATATGTGGGCTTTCAATTTTTGTTCTGCTTGTTGACAGATTGAGGCTCCAGGAAAGTGATGACAGACATGAAGTGGTAGAGTTATGTAAGAAACTAAAAACAGGAAAATGCTGTTGAGGCCTATGGTACAATGCCCTAATTTTCTAAAACACCAAATATTATTTTCTGGATTTATGTTCTTAAACTGATTATTGCCTTTTGCCTCCAGCTAAGTGACAAATATTACGACTTTGTTACTGCTCCGGAAGGAAAAGTTCACAGCTTAGCTGCTGGTAGTTGAAGATTAGCCATATACATATGTTTGAACTCGCAGGTGAAAAAAGGTGCTTAGGTTGCCAAGCTTGATGAGCTAGAGAAGGTAGCCCTACCTTAGGTTGGAGACAAAATTGTTTTGACTACTAAAATTGCATAGATGAGACAGGTGTCAAAGTTTCATAGCTAGGTGATCTTTCCAACGAACATTACAGGTATAACTACCAAAGATCAGCTTGCTTATTGTGTTTAGAGGTTACGTGGAGGCAAAATTTCCATATTTGATGATCCCATATTTAATCACATTGTGCTGACTGAAAAGTAGAAGGTAATAGTCTTTTTGGATCTCTTTCTTTCTATTTTTTGTACCTTTCTGTCTTCTGGTCTCTCCTTACTGGAAAGTAGACCTGTTAACTCATTGTAGGTCTAATGAGTCTTTGGAAGCTGGGGCTTGGTTGGGAGAGGATAAACAGCAGTATGATCAACTTCAGTATGCCACTCAATTCCCTTGCAGCTGATCTCGGGAAGTCTGAAGCACTTGACGGTTACAATGCAGAAAATATAGGTTAAATTCGTTCAAAAGAATATACATTATACAGATAGAACTGTAAAAATAGGAGTAAGAGGATATGAATGGACCCTTTTATTGAGTTGCATTTTGAGGATTCCAAGCTCATATGTTTTCTGATAATTTTTATATATTAAATATGGAGTTTTGAAGACTTGCTCTTCCTTTATAGAGAGATGAATGAATGGGTCCTAAAGTTTCATCTCTTGCTTCTTAGCAAGTTTAACTAAGTTTTGTTGGATATGAATCTGGTGAAGTCTGCATGGTACAACTGCTATCACCCAGACACTTGCCATGTGACTACTACAACGCCATGAACATAAAGCCAGAGAGTCAAGGGTATATGGTCAAAATTATAAATTTTGCAACACGGTCCGCATGCTTAAATTACTCTTTGTCAAAGGAAATACGTTAGGTAAACTACCATGAGATTGTGTATGTACATCGCTTTACTCGCTTTTCAGTTTTTTCAGGCAAGTCAAATATTACTACTAACTTAGAATCACAAAATCCAGAGCAATCTTAAGTCGAATCAATGCAGTTCAGACAAATCATTTCTTGCCCCCTCATTCTCAAACTTTCCTTCTCGCTCTCGCTGTTTTTCTTTCTGGCTTTTTACAAGTATAAAGACCAAAGGGATTTTGTTTTTCTTTAGTTGAAAAACCAAAGGCAAGTTCATAGATATTGTTTCCAGAAACAAACACAAACAACAGAAAAACAACTAAGAACATGCCAACCAAAATGATGTTTTATCTGATCACAAAGTCAGTCAATCTTTAAGCCTGATCAATGGCAACAGAAATTGGTAGAGAGGGAAAATGGGGAAAAAAGAGAAAGAAAGAAGATGATCACCAATGAACCATAACATTAAAGCAGTACAAAGTGATATAATAATGAAGAGAGTAATGATCTTTCTCGGAATTCACTAAAAATTGCTACTTGAACGATACAGCATATCTGGCTTATTATTGTTGCTCAGAATAGTAAGAGGCAGAAAGCCCCAATGTAATCATACAACAACATTTAGCAGTCAACATCTAGTCATCATTACAGAGATAACTGGGCTTTTCATGCATTACCCACTAGCATTATCAGCAGAGACATCATTCTCCTCATCATCACCCTGCTGTATTTTTGCAATTTCAGCCTGTGCTCTCTCCATGATCTGCCTCTTTTGAGTTTCCAACTCCCTATGAAAATCCATCCTCATCTTCTCCAATTCCAACATCTGCTGCCTTTTACTATTCTCAATCTTCTCATATATATCGCTAAATTTCTGAATAGAATCTGCAAGCAATCTGAAAGAAGAACCCTCATCAGATTGCCTCCCAAATCTTCTCTTTTTAGGTGGCAGCCCATCTGAGACATCCTCCTCACTATCAGCAGATTCTGAATTCGCTGGACTATCCCTCATCTCATCCAAACCATTTGCACGGTTCAAATAAACCCTAGGGTTCATAAACACATACTCCCCTGAGTCCAACCCACAAGAAAGTCCACCTTGCTGTGGAGGAGTTGACATCAACATATCCATCTTCTTGAAATAAACCCATTTGCTAATGGTAGCACCAGTCTCTGCCAGCATAGCCTTCTCCTTCTTATACTTCTTCTTCAGCGTATCCAATCGGTTCCGGCACTGGGTGTCAGTCCTTTCAATCTTTGAAACCTCTGATACCTTCTCTGCAACTTCTTGCCATTCCTCAGACCGAAGACTCTTCCTTCCATGCTGCAGAAACCGTTCACCCCAAGCATCTAGCAAAACAAATGTCTCACGCTCAGTCCAATCTGTAAGAGAATTCCTCCCACCATAGGAGGTCTTTGGCACCGAAGGAGTTGCGGCAGCTGCTGCTGGTACTCGAGGAGCAAATTCATAACTTGAAACCAAACTCTTCAATTTCCTCTTTTTTGGGTGCCTCTCCAAGTCAACATCATCACTCTTTCTGTTATAACCTTTATGCTTACTACCACCTTCATCCTCCTCATCGTCAAGCTCATCATCATCATCATCGTCAATATCTTTTCCTACATACCTAACACCATTGTTTTGGTTATGATTTTCCTCTTCCTCACCCAAATCTTCCTCATCTTCTTCCTCCTCTTCATCTTCATCATCATCAACATATTGATTCCAAGCTGGTCTAGAATAGGGAGCATTTCTTACAGAAAGCTTTTGGCGATTGGAAGCACCATAACCCTGCTGGTGACTAACACCATAAGGATTTGGAGGGTATCTAGCATCATCCTCAATGTCATCCATTAAAATCCTCAATTCAACTCAACAATAAGAAAGCTCAAAAGTGTTCCTATAAAATCCAAGCCTATAGCTCAAAAACAAATCTTAAATTGAAATAACAAAAAACCCACAAAAACGATTTCCCCCCTGCACCTTCTTAATCAAACTTCAAGAACAACGTAACAATTCTTTTTTTTTTTCCAAAAACAATCCCACTAATTCTCATCATCTACCCTTCCGAAAAAAAAATCCCAAAACTCCTAAAACCCTTGAATATTTTTCTCTTCATAAAAGGAAAGAAATTTAAAATCCCTCTAGTATTGAATCAATTAACAGAAACCCATAAAAGATTACTCAAGAAGATCAACGTTTTCAAGTCTAAATCACTGAATCAGAACTCTAATTCAAAATAACAACAGAAAGAGAAAAGGCCCATCAAAACTTACCTGAAAAAGAGCTCAAATTTCTCAAACTTTTCTTCCACATCAAACCCTAACTGAACCTCTAGATAGCCCCAATCTAAAAAAATCTCAAGGTAAATTGAAAAGCTTCATTCTTTGTCTTTCTTTGAAAAAAAAAAATTAAACACGGAAAGGGGAAAACCAAAATTTGTGATTGTGGAGAGAGTAAAATCTTGGAAGGGGAAAAATATTTGGGGATAAAAAGAGGTTTGCTGCTATTGTACGCCTTGTGCTGAGTGTTTTTTTTTTGGTTGGGGGGGGGGGCACGGGAGGCCTTATTACTAGCCCATTGGGTATCATTGTAAGTAATATAAATTGGGCTTCAAAATATTAATCTTAGGCTTGGGCTTGTTTTATGTTTCATTTATTTTCTTCATTCAAAGAAATTCCAAGTTTGAATTTTTTACACTCTCTTTTGTAAGTGTCAGAGAGATCAGAGATTATAAAGAAAAAAACAAATCCATTAAAAAGGGATCACATTATATATACAAGACACAGACACTCACTATGTGAGTAGTTTTTGGCATTTTTTTTAAATGGGTAATTTTTTTAAAATGATATAAATAAAATTTAAATATTTATATTTATCCTCTAATAGCTAGTTTTATTTAAGATGGGTAGTTTTTATTTCGTTTTGGATTTTTTTATCACCAATTGAGACACACACACACTAGATCCATGTCACTCACTACATAAGTCTGAAGATTAAATAATATAAAAAGAAAAAATTTTAAATAGGTACTTATGTTTGGCACAAAATAAGGTTGTCTTAAATATCTAATTTTTTCTTTCCCCTTAATGGAGAAACATGGGATATTCGAGATTTAATTAATAACCACTAGATCTCATGGCAGTTTTTAATTTAAATTATTTCAAATTTTAAATATTTTATTTGTGAGTAACTGAGTTTGTCTCTGAGTCAACTTGTGAGATAAACTCGGGTTTTGACTTTATAATTAGTACTAGTTTTCACCTTCACGTACGTTACACGTGGCACAACGCGTTTGAACAAAATATATTTTGAAATACTTGAAAATAATAAGAAATAAGAAATTACAAATATACAATTAAAACAAACATTCAAATAATAATGAACATATTAATTAGAAGTGAAAGCTTAGTATATAATGAAAATACATTGAAAAAAAATCATGTAAAATGTATTACATTTGTACTCGTAAATGTTTGACCATCCTCACATTATCTTGCATATGACATTTAAACTCAAGTATTAATAAATTATGGTATTCAAATGTTATTTATTTAATGTAATGAAATTATGTTTTTTTCAAATTAAAAAATTACCTTTACGAAAGTAGAACTTTTTTATATACAAAATTCAAGATGGTGTCTCAATTGGTGAAGATTCTTTAATGTACTTTCACCAAAAAAAAAAAGATTCTTTAATGTACGATTCGAACATTTCGGGTGGAATTGGTTCCCAGTCTATAGATGTTGATATTAATGTTCCAGAGGATGGCAATAGAATGACAGACAATTCAGTTAAGTTCATGCTTCCAGATCGTCATTGTCTTTGGGAGGTTCCTTTGGCCAAGGATGGAACAATTTGTGGAAAACCCTGGGATAAGGTCATGCATGATTTAGGTATTCAGGAAAATGATCTGTGGAGCTCAACTACCAATCAAGAAAAGTAAAGCAACGTTTCAGTGAAATATACGAAACATAAAAGTATTTAGGGGCACAATTGACATATGTGGCCTTCATATGCAGCCATACCTATTATGAAGCATAGAACATAGATGATTAGAGAAACATAGGAAGTTGTCTGATATAAGTCAAAACAGAGGGACTATTAAAACAAACATCACCATAAAGATGCTTTTCCAAGCTCATGCACACTCATTGACCCAAGATACAAAGAAAAAAATGTTTAATACCATCATGGCTTCCTCTCAAAAAAAATGTTTAATACCATCATGGCTTCCTCTCCTCCTTTCTTTGATTTGTTTCCTAGGCTTGCTCACTGACTTTCTTTGATTCATTTATTATTCCCTCAAACATCAGCAAAACTTTCAACAAGAATATCTAAAGTGCATTCCAAGAAGCAATCACAGGCCCAATCTATCAAAATTGCCATTTCCGCCAATATTTATGTCTAAATTTCTTCTACAACAAATGATTTCTAGCAGCAGGAATATAATAAATTAATTTCAAGGGTCTCACACTTTCTTTGTGATTTCAAGGGTGGTGTGGGTTTGGCTCTTTAATTTGTCCGACTTGGTTTTGCTAGGGGAGTGATTATGAGGTTAGGTTGTTGGTTCTTTGGTGTTTTTGTTCAACCTTTCTTTTTTGAAATCTATTTTTTCAGGAGATTTAAGGATGTATCAAAGGGATTTAAAGAGTTTTTGAGAAAAAATAGGTCTAGATTTGGGTTCAGGAGAGTCGGAAGAGAGGTTCTGGAGTTTTGCAAAGAAGTTTAAGATTTTCCGATGGTGGCGGCGGTGACGATGGTGGGCATGATGGTTCGGAAGAAGTTGAGTGTGGTGTTCATAGTGTTCATGGTTTGGGGGTTAGTTTGATCTTTAAACAAGAGAGAGAAAAAGAAAAAGTTGTTTCTAATAATAAAAGATGAAAGTATTAAAAAGTCAAAAAAAATTGAGAACCAATTCGATGAAACACCGAATTGCAAATGTTGACTTCGGCTCTGAATTGCAATTACAAGACATGTTATAATTGTGTTTCCCAATACCCTCAGCCAAACCACCGAATAATCAATTCGACAGAATTCCAAATTCAGTCCCTTAAATTCCCTCCAACCAAACATGCTGTAAAAAAAACTACTATATCAATTAAAGGATAAATATAAAATTTAACTTTTATTTATCTCATTTAAAAAAGAAACTACCAATTTAAATCTGTCAAATAAAACTACTATAAACTACATTTTTATTTCCAAACTCACATAGTGAATACCCTATGTTTTGTTTGTAAATAATGAGGGACGGAGCCAGGAATTACAATTTGGGGGGCGAAGAACAATTTTTTTTTAACGCTAAGCGGCAATATAAATAAAAAACTAATAAAATAATATAACAAATTAAAGAAAAATGATGTTACATCGTCCCCGCTTATTTAATTAAGTTAAGCTCGGTGCACAATGCAGGCAACTCTGCAATCTTCAATCCTGCACTTAGTGCCAGGAATACACCTTGTTTGGATCATAATAATAGTCTTAACATATCCATACTTAAAGTCTTTACGTAAAAAAAAAATCAAAAACAACATAATAATAGTTTTACATATCCATAATAATAGATTAGTATCCAAAAAAGACATAGTTTTACATATCCATAATAATAGATTAGTATCAAAAAAAGACATAGTTTTACATATCCATAATAATAGATTAGTATAAAAAAAGACATAATTAGTACGAAGATCACTTCCTTGATATCCAAAAGAAGTAACCTAATAGTCAAGACATAACCTAATAGTCTTTAGGAATTAGTAAGAAGAAAATAAAATAAGTCCAGAAATAGATGCTTTCCATGACTAAGATTATAAAATGATGCACTGATCAAATCAACAATAAACCCACAAAAATCTGGTTCCCTGGACATATAATGGGCAAGGTAGTCCATGAAGCTACCAACTTCCTGATAAGATGCAGTTGTAGTATGCACGTGGACAAACAGATTCCTCAATAAAGGATAAAACCTTCCACATTATCCTTGTAGTGAAGATCAACTTCACCTTCAGTACTCTTGTGAAGATAACATGCCTTCAAATGCCCGCCATATTTGACACCAGGAAATAAGGACTTGAATTTATCCCTCCATTTGAAATCTTTATCTTTGAAATTAGGATGTTTTACCAAGGCATCCATTGCCATGGAATATCTGTTGTTGAAGTCGAACGAAATATTATTATTATGTAAATATGGAATTGACCGAAAGATGGACTACCCTATTGTGCGATAAGACTGAATCAACATTAACAAACAAAAGCAACATTACAAGATTTCAAAACAAAATCAGGGAACATAATCAACATTCAAAGATTTCAAAACAAAATCAGGAACAGAATCAACATTCAAAGATTTCAAAACAGAATTCTCATTTCAAAGATTTCAAAACAGAAACTTCATTTTTACAAGAATAGAACCAACAAAGAAACCACATAATCAAAATGATGCATTTAACCTAGAATTCTAAAGATGGCCTAGCAACATTACAACAAACAGAAGCAACATTACACATCAGCATTACAGGGAACAAAATCAACATTCAATTACAAATTTTTAACAAAAGTGTTAAAAGAAGACATAGAATCAAATTGATGCAAAGCTGAATCAGAGGAGGACAACTAAGGAAGAATGGCATACCAGAAGGTCGTTGTATCCTTGCAACGAGAGATGAAATCCCGTGCTTCCTTTGACAATTCCCTGGGGTTTTCATTTTCTCCCGACGTTCTCATGGGCAGTGCTCCTCTTCTCCATTTGATATGTATAGTTAATATTGATATTTCTTTATTTTTTGTTTATAGGATTTTGTATCTCCAGCCGATTTTTACGGGAAACAATATCTTCATCCAACTCGCAATTGTCTTTCAAAAAATGGAGTGTATGTGTTAAGACCTATTGTGATAAAGATCAAGGCGTTCTCATGGGCAGTGCTCCTCTTTTCCATTGGAAAATCAGTGAGGGGATGAGATTGCCTTCAAGCTTTACACCATCCTGATTCACAAGTATTTTCTCCAAACGGACTGACATTAGAAAAATTGTAATACTCCTATATAACACTGAAAATTGAAAAATTAAGAATCTAATTTCCGAATAAATAATAAACATTGAAAAATTAGTAAAGAATAATTTACGAGAGATTAAATATGTACGAAAGAAGAACAAACTTGTTTAAAATTAAGAAAAAAAAATTGTATGTGAATTCCCGAAGATCTGGCAAAAAAAATTCCTAGGGTAAAGAAGATATATTAAGAACCAAACATTGAATAGAATATAGATCCATTGAAATTCAAATTCAATTGGAGAAAATTCAAGACATGAGGAGTGTTGAGTGTTTAGAATAAGCACTGTTTGGGGGAATTTCTACGGTGTTTATGTTTCTTTTGATGTTGGAAGGATGAGAAGAAGGCTCGGGCGTGATGAGAAAAAGGCTTGGGCGTGATTGTGTTGTTGTTTAGGGGAGGTTCTATGTTTGTGTTTCTTCCGATCTGGAATCTGTGTGTTGTGTTTATTTTGGAAATCTGGAGATTGGGGAAAATTTGGAAATTGGGGATTGGGTTGATGACTTAAGGTCTAGGCTAGGGAAGGAGGAGGAGGAGTCATTTTATAGTAGATGATAAACAAACTTTGAGGAGACTAACAATTAACACATGTAAAAGAAGCAAAACGCCATGTGGCGTTCAATGAGGGCATTGCTCATAAAATTAATAGTAGGTATCTATACTAATTATAAAGTCAAGTCCTGAGTTTGTGTCACGAGTTGACTCGGGACACAAACTCAGTTACTCACTACAAAACTATTTAAAAAACATTATTCAAATATAAAACAAATTTATATCTATAAGGTTTGTTAACTAATAAACAATCCACTCTTATCCACTAACTACCCACTAACACTACTCTTACCGTCATTTTCTTTATCCACCTTCTTCATCTTATTCACCTTTCTCTTCTCATAGCTTGACAAGAACAAAAAATTAGCAATTCTTTTTTTGTTTCCTGCTAAACCAACTTTAGCAGTTCTTTTTTGGTTTCCTGCTAAACCAACTTTCCTTTTGAAACCAACTTTAGCAGTTCTTTTTTGGTGTCCTGCTAAACCAACTTTCCTTTTTTTTTCCTTCGAATTAAATCTATAATTGCTCTTGATCAATTTTTACCTTCAAAGAAAATGTTGCCGTGATTCGTTTCTTATTGGGTCATTTTCTTGATATTGAAGTTTCTTATTGATATTGCTTCCTTTTTTTATTGATTGAATTTCTGTGACAAAGCAATAAAGGTAGATTGCTTTGATTAAACTCTTTATCTGGATATTCCTAATCAGTTTTTGCTACATTATTACATTAGATGATGAATTCAATTTTTCTTTTCTTTTACAAGCAGCAAAAAAGAATTTAGTCGTATTGGATAATGTAGCACCGCCCATCAAGCGCTTTCAATTCCCCATTCTTTACAACGAATTCTTTGGCAGAAAGGTTTATAAGATTTATAATAATCAAGTTCTTAACTCATATATGTACATGACTATTTCTTATGATTCCTATGGATATATTTTTTTTTACCAAAATTTCTATGGATATATTTAGTTTTGATTTTTTGGGTTTCATATTTTTACAGGTGAAGATGATAAACGGATTTAAGGAGACGCATTTGAGGACTGTGGATCTGTATTCGTCAATTACCTCCAAGAGAATGTAACTATAACTATAACTTTGCATATCTATGTAACTATTACTTCAAATCAATATATTTGTTAATTTATATGAATTTGGATTCAGGAACGTCTAAGCAATAGAAATTTTATTATCAAATTCAAACTCAATTACCTAGCAATCAAGAATCCTTTCAATTCCTAGATTTAATTTAAAACCCCCTTTGTTTTGTTTCTTAACTATGGAGCTCATGTCTTTGTAAACCGACTAAACTATGATTCCATCTTTCCTTTCCAGCATGATTCCATCTTTCCTTTCCACTAATCTAATAATGTAATGTATAGTGCTTTAGAAAATTTGGGATTTGCAAAATGCTTTTACTTTCTTGATTAAACTAAATCAAAATGATCGTGTTCATTTTTTTTTTGGCAATCCATGTTCATCTTAAATTGGGCGACCCATATGGAATGAAAATAACAAAATTTAATTCACAAAAAAAATAACATAATTTTTACTTAGAATTAATCATTTTTATATTAAATGACCCATAATGTTCAGAATTTACTAACCACAAACAAACCCTTTTAATAGTAGTTTTGTTTCTCAAATGTTAACATCACAATTGTTTACATTTAGTAATGCTGAACAATATATTATTTTAAATTGAACATGAATTTGGATGATTACCCCATGCTGAATTTGTTTAAAAAAAAATTAGTCGAGAATTTTACTATATATACATTATCAAGTTTAGATTTATCTAACTATTTAAATTAAATTGGACTCATTATCAGTATGGAGAGTAACTATATCCATCCAAGTAACTATATAATATAATATTGATTATTGGTCAGAAATAATTAAAATTATAAATAAAATAATTAATTCTATAATTTTAATTAATTTTTTTCATTGATAATAATTAATTTAATTATTTAAATAATTTTATTTCTAATTTTTAAAAAACTATTAACATTGATAGAATTATTTTAGTTTTTATAAATTCCTAAAGCTCAATTCGTGAAAATTTCATATTTGGCATTGATATTATTTTAGTTATCATAAATTCCTAAAGCTCAATTGGTGAAAAATTCATATTTTTCTTTACTTTGTATAATTCTTGACATCTATATTTTTTAAACTAATTCAGCACTAATAATGGATGGAATCGAATATGAAAGAGAACGAAATCGGATTCGACAGCAAAGAAGAAGAGAATCAATGACGTCTTCACAACGAGAGGTCTATCTTGCAAGAAGGCGAGCTGCATATCATGCAAAGAAAAATAGCAATTCATGACACAATGTCACACAGCCATTACAAGAAAGGCTTAATAGAATAGGAGATGGTTCACAAACAAGATTAGGGCCGATACGAGTTACTGATATGAGACGCTTAGCCCGTTCTCGAGATCAAATATCTACTGACTATTATGCTAATTCCCATGGAGCGTCAACTTCAACAGTTAATGCATTTCAAGGACAACAAATCCAGCAACAAAACCAATCAACCATTATTGAAGGTAAAATATTTTTCCTTTTATATCAATCTTTTCAATGTTTAATGTGCCAATTAGGTTGATTTAATTTTAATTTGCCTAAAATTAAAGGTTCCGGGACGATACGAGTTATTGATATGAGGCGCTTAGCCCGCTCTCGAGATCAAATATCTACTGATTATGGTGTTGATCCCTATGGAGCGTCAACTTCAACAGCAAATGCAACTCAAGGACAACAAATCCAGCTACAAAATCAATCAACCACGATTTGAGGTAAAATATTTTCCCTTTACCTATACCATCTTTTCCATGTCTATAATTTATTAAAATTTGGCCAAGCCTTGCATGTCTACATGTAACTATATTAGGTTTAAACTTAACATTCATTTATTTCTAAATAGCTTTTTTGGGACTTTAACTGTATAAATTTACCTTTTCTGAACACTAAAGGGCTATACAATAATATACGACAAATTGAAAGATCAAGACATTTGGATATCAATGCTACAGTCACAAATTTTGTGCAAAGGTCGTATTCAAATTGTGCTATAGATTACCACGAATCAGCAGGCATTCCAAGATCAGTACTACCTCCTCCAAAATTATGTCCTTATTGTTAAACTTTTCTCTCATGAAACCTCAGAGCTGTGTTGTATGAATGGAAAAACAATCTTGCACCCAGCACCCGCACCTATCGAAATGCTAGATTTGTTTTCGGGTCAAACAGTGGAGGGAAGGCATTTCAGACAACACATTCGATCATATAATCACAACTTTGCATTTACCTCTATGGGAGTACATCTAGATCAATCTTTGCCAGGTGGCAATCGTGGAGTTTTTGTTTTTCGTGCTCAAGGAAATATATATCATAAAATCGGTGGTCTTTTGCCCAATTCCAATGAAAGACCACGATTTTTGCAGATGTATGTATATGACACTGAGCATGAGACTGAATATCGAATGCTGGAAAATGAGACACTTGATCGCAATTTGGTGGAGAAGATAAAGAACATTTTGGACAAATACAACCCATTTGTCAAAATGTTTCGATCATTATCCCGTAGAGAAGATCTTCATAGTTGTCGACTAATCATTAAAGACCAACCATCCAATCAACCTCAATACAATTCACCGACGGCTTCTCAAGTTGCTGCAATTATAGATGGAGGTCAAGACTTGGCACATTTGAATGGCAGACAAATCATGGTTGAGACAATAGCTGGTCGTCTTCTCAATGTCAATGACACTGTAGGCTATTATGACCCTTTGCAATATCCCTTATTATTTCCATGCGGAACATATGGATGGGACATAAATCGCCATGATGAGTTTGGGAACAAACTTCAGTGTCGGCAATTTTATTCGTATATGCTTCAGGTAACTTACAAATCTAAGGATTTCTTATTTACAAAATAAAAAATAAAATGCCATTATAAATTACGTAATATATTTGATCTGATAATCTTATTTTAAATTATTAGATTCGCCCGGAAAATCCATCATTGCTTTTATTAGCAGGACGTTTACTGCAACAATACGTGGTAGACAACTTTGTGAAAATTGAAGCAAGTAGATTGCGGTGGTTAATCAATCATCAAGAAGAAATTCGAGCTGACTGCTACCAGGGACTCACAGATTCTTTCATTGCAGGGGAGAACAGTACAAGTAAGATTAATTTCTTCTCAACATAAATATCGAACCACATCTATACTTACATTAGACAAACGATTTAATTCCTCATAAACTAAAATTATAGGTAATGTGGGACGTAGGACGATATTACCTTCATCGTTTGTTGGAAGTCCACATGACATGCATCAACGATACCAAGATGCCATGGCTTTAGTTCAAAAGCTTGGCCTGAAATTCAACAAGAACTTCTACCAGGTCAATCACCTCAAGATCGTCCAGACTTGCTTACCAGAATATTCCATTCAAAGTTTGAAGAATTTAAGGTGGATATTGTTACCAAAGGAGTTTTAGGAAGGGTTGTTGCTTATGTTTATGTGATTGAATTCCAGAAAAGAGGATTGCCGCATGCACATATGCTGGTAGTTGTGGATGAGGATAGCAAGCTAAACACACCAGATGAATATGATCGAGTTGTGAGGGCAGAGATTCCGAATGCAGAAGAAGAGCCGCAATTGTTCCGAGCTGTAACCAAGCATATGATTCATGGACCATGTGGGTCACTAAATCAGCACGCACAATGCATGAAGGATGGTAAGTGCAATAAAAATTTCCCCAAGCCATTTGCACCAGTAACCATTCAGGGAAATGATTCGTATCCAATTTATCGAAGAAGAGATGTTGGAGCTGTACAGATTGGCCAACGTGGCAATACATATTTGGACAACAGTTGGGTTGTTCCATATAATCCTTGGTTGCTCCTCAAATATGATTGCCATATTAATTTGGAAATCTGCAGTAGTGTCAAGTGTGTGAAGTATCTATACAAGTATGTGTACAAGGGTCCGGATCGAGTGGCCATGGAATTGCGTTCCGCATCGGAGCATGACGAAGTGCAACAATTTATAGATGCAAGATGGGTCTGCGCTCCAGAAGCTTTGTAGAGGATATCAAATTTGTTTTAAACAGAATGTATCCTTCAGTGGAACGATTGCAAATACATTTGCCAAACATGCATTAAGTACGATTTAATTTAAATTCAACTATTGCCGATGTTCTTGAAGATGAGCGGAACTCAAAAACCATGCTTACAGAATATTTTCACATGAATAGAATAGATCCGGTCGCAAGGCAATATTTGTACCGTGAATTTCCTGAACACTACAGGTGGATTCCATCCCAGAGAAAATGGCAAAGAAGGAAATCATCTCAGAAAGTTATCGGAAGGGTATATACTGTGTCTCCAATTGAAGGGGAGAGATTTTATCTCCGTATTCTGTTAAATCATGTGAGGGGGGCAAGGTCCTTTCAAGATTTGCTAACTGTTAATGGAATTGTATATCCAACTTTTAAACAGGCGGCAGAAAGGCGTGGTTTGCTAGAAAATGATGATAGTATCCGGCAGTGCTTACTTGAAGCTACTACTTTTCGCATGCCAAGTGCTTTGAGGAGACTGTTTGTGATATTGTTGGTCTACTGCCAAGCTTCAGGTGAACGAAGATTATGGGAAGAGTTTTACCCATACATGGTAGAAGATTAACCATCATCAAGCAACAACAGAAGTGTCCATCTCAAAAATAGACTACTGCATGATCTCAACTCACTATTTATCTATCATGGCAAACGATTGACAAATTATGATTTGCCAAGAATATCTGGGAATATTTCTTATAGAAATGAAATACCAAAAATAATAGAAGATGAGTTATCAGTCCATACGCCCCCGGAAGATTTACTTGCAGTTCACAAGTTGAACACTGATCAACAGCATGCTTATGATAAGATAATCTCAGTTGTGAACCAGGGAAAAGGTGGATTGTTCTTCATAGATGGTCCTGGCGGTACAGGGAAGACATTTTTGTATAGAGCTATTTTGGCAACCATATGAAATGAAGGGTTAATTGCATTAGCAACTGCAACATCTGGAATAGCGGCAACTCTGTTACCCGGTGGTCGTACAGCCCATTCAAGGTTTAAATTACCGTTGACTCCAGAAGCTTCTTCTGTCTGTTTTATAGACAAGCAGTCTGATTTAGCTGAACTAATTAAAAGGGCAACTGTAATAATATGGGATGAAGCATCTATGGCTCATCGACGAGCATTTGAAGCTCTCGATAGGTCACTTAAAGACATCATGGGGAATGATACACCATTCGGTGGGAAAGCCATAGTATTTGGCGGAGATTTCAGACAAACGCTACCGGTAGTCCCGAAAGGCACTAAAAACCAGACAATAAATTCATGCTTGGTGAGATCACCATTGTGGAAGGAGGTTACAGTTATCTCATTGAAACAAAACATGAGATCATTGCACGACCAATGCTTCACAGATTTCTTATTGCAGGTCGGGGATGGAAAGAAACCGGTGATAAATAATGACATGATCCAAGTTCCACCGTTAATGTCAGTGCCATGGGAAGGAGACCAATCTGTTGATCGTCTTATAGAATCTGTATTTCCAAACCTCAATAGCCATTCACATGACCGGGATTACATGGTACAGAGAGCAATTCTTACTTTGCGGAATGATGAGGTGGACAGACTTAATGAGAAAATCATTAAGAAGTTTGATGGGATGGAGCAAATTTATTATTCGATTGACTCAGTTGAAGATGACCCCCACAACTTATATCAACAAGAGTTCTTGAATGGACTTTCCCCTAATGGATTGCCACCGCATGTGTTGACTTTGAAAGTTGGGGCTCCAATTATGCTTTTGAGGAATATTGACCCTAAAGTCGGGTTGTGTAATGGCACGAGATTAATTTGTCGTGGTTTTTTAGAAAATGTGATAGATGCTCAAGTGATGACTGGACACTTTGCAGGAAATCGAGTATTTTTACATCGCATACCGATGCAGCCGACTATAAATGCCAACCTCCCATTTACAATGACAAGAAAACAATTCCCCATACGTTTGAGTTTTGCTCTCACCATTAACAAGTCCCAAGGTCAGACAATCCCAAATGTTGGAATTTATTTGCCCAACCATGTCTTCAGTCACGGTCAGTTATACGTGGCATTGTCGAGAGGAACATCTCAGTCAACAACAAAAGTTTTGGTTAAAAAAACATTCCAAAATGAGGGAAATGAGATTTATACAAGAAATGTTGTTTACCAAGACGTGTTGATAAATGCAACCTAGGTATACGATTTCAAACTTCAATTGTCTAATTTAAAATCTAAATTGTATGCTTATCTATACTAACTTCGACTGGATTAAAAATGTTGCAGGTTCCTCAGAGTTATGCATATTTTACGTGACATAAAATATGCAAGGAGAAAGATTCTACAAAAAGAACAGGTTTGGAAATTATAAAATGGTATTTCAAGTGAATAAGTTGTGGGTTGCTATATTTCATTCTAAGAAAATAATACTCCTTTTTTTTAGGCTAATCCTCAAATACATTCTGTAATTGATATGCAAGAAGATGAGAATGGGATCCACACTATACTACAACCGGATAACTCGGTATTTTGGACAATCTATACTAACGTATACAAATTTTATACTTATTTGTTGTTTTAACAATTTTATATATTTTAAATATATATGTAGGTAAAACAATTTCGAATCATGAGTTTTGGTTGGAGTAAAATAGTTTGGGCTGACAAAACCCAATTATGGAATATGGTGAAACGCGAAATATTGGCTCAAAAAGCAGAATGGTATGCGAGTACTATATACAATTAGTTGTTAAATTTAGTAATTAATTATATGCTCATATTTATCCCTGAATTCGCATTTCAACAGGAATGCTAATGTTGCGAAGTTTGAATATGATGTCACCGCGGTATGACATGAAAATTTTTTAGGAAACTAAGTTATAGATTTCAAAAATATCATATCATAATGATAAATTAATTGGTGTTTCATTATAGGAGGGACGAAACTATAGACGCAACCAAAAACTAATGCCATGGTTTCACAAAACTTCTCCATATGAAAGGTAAGAAAGAAATATATATGTATAGATGTTTCCTTGGTAGACTTTATTAAAAAAATTTCTTTTAAACCAAATCTATTTATTGTTTTCTTTAAACTTCTACTTCTTTTTCTACAGGTGCAAGAATCATATCAAAAAGAAATTTACATTCGGAAGGTAATATATAAAATATTAATCATAACATCTTCTCAAATTACTATGCTTCTGAATCTGACAAAAAACATTATATATGTAGTTTTTCAACCAGAGTCACGTTAATAATCAATACAAGCTTTGATTCAACGAGAAAGTATACATAGCAGGTATCAATTTTAATATTTACCAACGAATTACATTAAAAAAATCATATATATCATGTTTAATTTATATAGGTTACTCCTAACATCACATTTTTACATTTTTTACACAGGCAAAAGATTAATTCGTGATTGGAAGAAATTGGAGATGTCAATGTCTGTCTATATATCTGTACTTATCTTATCCATCAAACAATGTTGCCTCTATTTTCTTATATCTTTACATTACTTACTTCAATTTTTAACAAGTTCTTAAATTTCAATCTTACACAAGATATTAATTGATTCATACGTATGGACATGTGCTCGGTTACTAATCAATACTAATTTGTTCAAATGCTAAATATTCTTAGTATATTTTATAATTAGAAATTTTATTAAATGTAAAATCTAACATTCTCTTTTATAATTTTTCTTTTTATTAATAATCGAGTTCTTAATTCATTAATTTTTTGAGATTGCATACGCATGTGCGTGTGCCCGGTTACTAGTAATTATAAAGTCAAGTCCTGAGTTTGTGTCACGAGTTGACTCGGACACAAACTTAGCTTTTAAAAGACAAGACACAGGGCACTCACTATGTGAGTAGTTTTTGACAATTTTTTTAAATGGGAAGTTTTTTTTAAATGATATAAATAAAATTTAAATACTTATATTTATCCATGGGTAGTTTTATTTAAAATGGATAGCTTTTATTTTGTTTTGAATTTTAAAAAACTGAGTTTTAAAATGGGTAGTTTTTATTTTGTTTTGAATTTTTAAAAACTGAGTTTGTGTCCGAGTCAACTCGTGACACAAACTCATAACTTGACTTTATAATTAGTATAGATTAAAAATCAAAAATAAAACTACCCATTTGAAAATAAAACCACCAGGGATATATATAGTAATTAATTTTTATTTATATCATTTAAAAAAAACTACCAATTTAAATGTGTCAAAAAATAAAACTATCCTTTTTGTTTCTACACTCACATAGTGAGTGCCATGGATCTAGTACTAATAAAATAAAGGGTAATTATTTGATACACTGGCGGTGTAAATTTTGGAATCCACAAGTGGGTTGTGGAGTTGACACATGTCCATTTTTTGAATTAATTAAATTATAAATATTTCAATCTAGTCCCTAGGGAACACATGTCACCCTTCGAAACCCGCATGTATAGTCTGCTAAACTCCACTAACAGTATATTGTATAATTTGTCTAAAATAAAATAAATAAGTTATAGAACATTTCTTTTAAAAAAAGTTATAGAACATTTAATTATAGTAGGTTTTGCTACATTTAAAATAGTAGGTAAAAGTAAGATAAAATATAAAAAAAATTATAGTAGGTAATAGTAGCAAATAATCGAGTTATCTACCTTAAAGGAATATAATATTTCTTAATAAGATAAGATATAAATATTATGAAAAAAGAAAATAGAATATAAAAGAACTTTCTTAATTTGAGTTTTAACGTCATATATGAACTTCAAATTAATAGTATTTCAATATATTTATAGAAATTAGATATACTTAGGGGCTGTTTGATAAACCATTGAAAATGAAAATTTTCAATGCTTTAATTTTTTTCAATGCGTTTGATAATTAAGGTTAGAAAATCACTTAATTTAAAATTTTCAATGAAAAAGCATTGAAAATAAAAAGTAGGTCTAAGGTTACTTTTTCTATTCAACAATATTATTTATGAAAAGATTCAAACATTAATGTTATGTTCTTTCCTTTTATCAATAATTCTTCCCTTTTTTAATTGTTACCAATGTATTTTTGAAATATTTTCATACAAAAATATCAACAAAAATATTTTTCTTACATTTCAAATTAAGTAACTTATCAAACAGTTTTTTCACCACAAATTCAGTATTAAATTCAGTAGCCATAAAGTTTCAGTACTTAATTTAACAAACAGGACCTTAGTCTCCTCTCTTTGTTTGAGTGGTGCTATGTTTACAAGCAGCTTATTTGGTTTTTACTTCTTTAACTGTAAGTAGTTTCTACGATTAGTTAGCTAACGTGTCAAAAAGAAATTGTGGAAAAGCTGTTTTTCCTATTATATGGGTTTTCTTACATGACTTTAAGCGGTTTTTATTTATAAGCATCGTTCAAACGAAGGAATCCTTCAAATATCTATCTTAAATTTTTAATTAAAAAATTGTGTATTTTTATTTCTAAAAAGAAATTATTATAATTAACTAGAAAAGCTAAAATGCACTAAAAGCTTATATATGCCAATTTTATTATATGCATTCAATATTATTCAACTTAAAATCTTTGAACGCAATTGGTATATAGCTCTTTTAATTTACAATAATGGAATTCATCGGTATAAAAAATTAATGAATTTCAGTTCACTAGCCTTGATGGCAACAAAAAAAAAAAGATGACCTACAATATTTATGTTTAGGACATAGGATTAAATAAAAAGCTTTTTTTTTTTAAGTAAATTAAATAAAAAGCTTAAAAATTAAAGTTGGTACATATTAATTAAACTAAAGTATAGACTTGTAGTAGTAAACAAATAATATTGGAATTTATTTATTTAATATATATATTTTTTTTTTTGAGAAAAATGCAGTTTATTCATTAAGAAGAAGAAGAGTTACAATCAGTTCTTAGAGGTTCTTGTAGCCAAAGAGGCATGTCCTCTATCCACACAATTTCTTTATTTAATGATAAACCATAACGAGCTAATTCATGAGCAACCAAATTACAATCGCGAGATATATATCTAAAACAGCAATACCGAAACAAATGGCTAAGACTTTTAGGTTCTTCGACATAAGCTCCAACCAGTGAGAAATATATATATATATATATATATATATATATATAATATTTATTCATGTAATAGGGTCAAAATTTTCTACACCTTAGAACTTAGAAGGGCAACTTGGTCATATTAAATAGAGGGCCACATCAGTACTTTCTTGGACCAGCAAGGACTTGCACCGCGTTTGGATCAACGGACAGTCGTCCTCACCTGTCATCACTCAAGTCCGAACAACGACGGTGAAGAATAATAGATTTTGGAAAGGTAAAACAAACAGGTCCTAAGGTTCCTAGTCCTTATCGGTGAACATATATAGTTAAACAGCAACAGAAAACATTGGGCGTTAAGAGACGGTTTTATTGTTGAGAGTTTAACTTAAATTTTGAACCCACCACTTTATTTTGTCCTTTTGTGCTGACCTCTTACTAGAAAAATAAAATACTCTCTTAATAGTAATACAATGCAATTTTTATTGTCTATCTTCAATGGACCATTTTATGGTCCGAACTCCATTTTCAATTTTGCAAAGTAATTGGTTTTTTTACTTTTTAATTTTTATATATCATTATTATTACTTAATAATCATTTTTTAAAATAAATACTCTTCAAACCCTTTGTGAGTGAATAATGAGAAATTTGGAATGAGTTAAGTTTGAGTTATTTTAATTGAAATTAAGATGTAACCAATGGAAATACTCCTATTAAACTAACTATTCAACCAATCGAGGCTTATGTTTTGATTATATGTTAGAATAAGAAAGTAAAAGATTTCATTTTCAATATATATTTCTTTAATTTATGATGTCATTGTCATTAGTCACCTTAATACATAAGAATTTCGAAGGTAGGTAAATTTCATAGTATTTGAAGGGAAATTCCACACAGCCCGAAAAATTGATCCGAATTTTGTCCCCGATGACGTGTAATGCCTAGTCATCCCAATTTATGTAGCAAAACTCCACTCAAGTAGTGGTGGGACCAATCAACTGGACCAACTGTTTAAGAACACGTCATAGGAGACTAAATTTCGGGTCAATTTTTCAGGCTGTGTAGCAAGACTCGTATTTTAATTCATGTTGAACACATCGAAATCAAAATTGACATTTTTTGTTAATTAAAAGCTTATAGAGTTATAGTCTTTATATTAAAAGTAAATTTGTTGGTAAATTAAAGGGAAGAAGAAGCATGCATCATAAATCATTAATTAAATTATAGTAACTTAAAAAAACTTGATGTATTTCTTTTTTTTTTTTGGTGAAAAAACTTGATGTATTTCATTGGTTAATTAATAAGTTAGACTAGGGTGATTTTTTTGAAGATATTTATTTATTTATCATAAAATGTCAAGAAAAGAAAATGAAAAAGTTGATGATCAAATGAGGAAGCTTGGAAGCAAAAAAACGTGGGGGAAATCAAGTGGACAAGATTTGCAGTGTACAGCAAGTGTGACTCTCTTCACACAAAAGTAACTCCTTTTCTTTTTGTCTTCAACTTCAAAACCTTGGAAAAAAAAAAAAATTCAAAACCAGGAATATACGCTGTTTTCTACAAAAAATACCGTATAAAAATACGTATTTCTTTCTTTAATCATGAGAGAGAGAGAAAGAGAGAGAGAGTGAAGAGTATATCAGAAGCCTCAGTGGCTTACTGTTTCTCTGATTTTGATGCATTGCAGAAGAAGAAAAAAAATTTAATACTGCTAGTAACTCAAAAATATATATAAAAAAGGAAAATGGCAGAAAAAATTTATGTAGATGGATAGAGAGAGTTTATGTATTTGCTAAGCTAAACTAATTATCTCTATTCTCTTCTGCATTTTGGGTTTTTCTATATTTTCTCTCACCTTTCAAGTTCTAAGTTAACAGAAGAAAACCAGGTGGGTCTTTTTTTTATTTGAGCTATTTTTGTAATTTATTTAGCTCTTTCAAGTGTTTTTTTGATCAATCTACATTTTTTAGCATCTGGGTTATCAGAAAGGTTGGACCTTTGTCTCAAATCAGTTTGG